>PITA01004270.1:0-125974 GCA_004023965.1 Spilogale gracilis
GGAGAGGAGAGGAGAGGAGAGGAGAGGAAAGGAAGGAGAAACTAATCTAGGTTTTTAAAGAATAAAGAGTGATAAGCAATGTTATGTGTGGACCCTAACTAGATTGTTGTTTGAAAAACTATAAAAAATCTTGAAGGGGGCAGTGCCTAGGTGGCTTGGTAGGTTAAGCATCTACCTTAGGCTCAGGTCATGATCCAGCATCCTGGGATCAAGCCCCACATCAGGCTCCCTGCTCAGCGGGAAGCCTGCTTCTCCCTCTCCCACTCCCCCTACTTGTGTTCCCTCTCTCGCTGTGTCTCCCTCTGCCAAATAAATAAAATCTTTAAGAACAATAAAAATAAATAACATGACAGTGTATAAAATTACTCTTATTTTGTTTCCCATGATAACAGTATAATGGTCGTGTAGAGAAACACCCTTATTTCTAGGAGGCACATGCTGAAGTATTTATGGTTTAAGTATCATGATGGCTGAAATTACTTTCAAATGGTTCAGCAATGCCACCCCTCCTCCCTGAAAGGTATATAAACACAATAGGAAAGTATGTGGCAAAACACTGGCAATTCTTGAGGGAAGGTTGAAAAGTATTTGGATATATACTGCATTTTCACTAAACTATTCTGTATCTTTAAAATTTTCAAAATGCAAACTTTAAGTCGGGGCTCTGCACTCAGCGAGGATCCTGCTTGAGATTCTGTCCCTCTCCCTCCCCCTCTACCCCTTCCCTAGTCATCCACACTCTCTCTCTAAAATAAGTATTTCTTAAAAATAAAAGAAGGATAAAACCATTGAGCACTCTCCAACTGTTTCCAGATGTCTTGTATTTTTGAAAGAGCAAAAATAAGAAACTTCCCATTGGTCTACAAAATACTAACTTATAAATCTTAGAATGAGTTACCACTCTGGTCAGGTTGTAAATACACAAAATGATGACTCTTTCTTTTTCCTATATAGACAAATGTATTTTACATCACCAATACTTTAAACATAAAACTGTAATTTTTCCAATGTTACCAAATATGAAAATCTGTTGTTATACTGCACAAATCTTTCCTTAAACCATGGAGTTTACAGTCTGCATTAGAACATTGTATATCGGGGCGCCTGGGTGGCTCAGTTAGTTAAGCGACTGCCTTAGGCTCAGGTCATGATCCTAGAGTTCCAGGATTGAGCCGCACATCAGGCTTCCTGCTCCATGGGAAGCCTGCTTCTCCCTCTCTCACTCCCCCTGCTTGTGTTCCCTCTCTAGCTGTGTTTCTCTCTGTCAAATAAACAAATAAAATCTTTAAAAAGAAAAGATCATATATCAAGGCACGCATAAGGTCATGAAGCAAAGTATATTTCCATAATCTGTGAATTATTTCTATATACCTCATACAATCTCATGGATGTTCTTCTCCTCTCTGCTAACTCTGTGATACTTTTTTACCCTTAAAAGGCCCTACTACTCTCAGAGGCCTCTTTGGCAAATCATGCAGAAGGAAGTGCAATAAACCTAAAGTAAAAAAGATGGTGAGACCACCTTTTTTTTTTTTTTTTTTTGCTAAAATATACATAAGACGACACGGTTTAAATATTTTTAGACCCTGGGGTGCCTGGCTGGTCCAGTCAGACAAGCATGTGACTCTTGGTCTCAGGGTTGTGAGTTTGTGAGTTTGAGCCCCACAATGGGTACAGATATTACTTAAACAATAAAATTTAAGAAAATACATTTTTAGGACATATGCTTCTTCAAATTACAGTTACAAGATATGACTAAAATAGAAACCATTTTCAACTATTAAGTTAGACTTCAATTGTATTCCAGACTTATAAATATTATGAACCATGGAAAATAAGACTGCCACAAAATCCCAATACCCATAAAAATAAGAAGAAGCAAAGAGCTAATTCAAATCAATAAACTTAAAATGTATTAAAACTTAAAATCTCAAAAATTTTCTCATGAATAATAGTTTTAGTTATTAGATAAATATATTTCTTTTCTTCCTACACAAACCCTCCTTTTAAGATTTCATTTATTTATTTTAAAGAGAGAGAGAGTACAAGCACGAGTGGGTGTTGGGGCAGATGGAGACAGAGAGAGAATCAAGCAGATTCTGTGATCAGCGCCTGACAGGTTGAAATCAAGAGTTAGATGCTTAAAATCAACTGAGCCACCCAGGTGCTCCCACACAAAACCTTCTTAGAGAATCTGCCCTTCTCCATTCACTGAAATGCCACTTCTCTTATAAACACATAGCAGGGTCTTTCAGCGATGGACATCCTTCATAACATGAAACAAATGGATTCTTTCTCCTAGCAAGTTAGAATTTAAAATGTGATAATCGAGAAAATTGGCTATGGGGGCCAAGACCAAGCTGAACTTATCACCCACAACTGACCACTGTACACTAATTAAAATAGCAAAAGCACTTTGCAGAAACAAAAGAAGTCCAGAAAAATAAATGGAGAATGAGTACAAAAACACTCAGTTCTGTACTTCTTGTACTTAAATTATATAGTCTTTAGTACTAGAATAATTGTTTGCAGAATTATTTTCTAACCAAAAAAAAAAAAAAAAAAAGGTTAAGGACGTCAGTGTGGGTACAGAACTTGCAAAGGAAATAAATGAGTTAAAAGAGCAAACTAAAGATCAAAAATATGATTGGGATATACCAAAGTCTGGGATTCAATTACTTTCACATCAACAGATTCTTCCCCAAAATAAAATATTAACCTTATATAGGGTCACCTGAGAAGACTGAACAAATCATTCTGCTCCAAATATTTATTAGTAGACATTGTCTTACTTTTTTCAGCACTATAATCAAATATTTGAAGCCCATATTTAATATAATGAACATTTACAGGCTACTGTCTTCAAATATAAATCCAGAAAGGGATTTATTCTTTTAGGGAAAAGAACGAAGTGATGTCATTTCCCATGTATAAGATAGGCAGAATAGCGGAGCAGGTGAATGCATGAGCCCCAGACTTAGACTTCTAGGCTTGATCGCAGCTCTACTATTACCTAATCCTGTAACTTGTGGGCAATATTTCTTGTGCCTGTTTCTAACAGCATAAAAATTAGTATAGTTATAGAATTAATCTCATAGGATCCTTATTAAGAATAAATAGTGTTAATATATGAAAGATCTAAGAAACAGTAAATGTATACTGCAATTAATATTATCCCTAATTATTACTCAACAAAGTGGGTGGATTTCTTTTATCTACCATACCATACAACTCAACTCCTTCAACATGGCCATTCTTTAGCAGACACAGGACATGAAAAACATAAACTGATCCCAAAAAACAGGGGAGATAAAGATAAACCCACATTAAAAAATTAATTTCTATCATATGGACTCTGCACCAATAAATCAAGAGGTATTCTTTCATGTGGGACAGCTTGCCCTCTCACAATATTTTGTAAAAGCTTTCCTTCAGCAATGACTGACCATGAAAAGAAGCCCTTATTCCTGAATACCCACTTAGGTACAGCTAAGCAGTAGGATGATCGGATGTTGGAGAAAGGATATTTTTAAAGATTTTTAATTTTAAAAAATTTCTAAACATAAACCAACTCTTAGCTCTGATCTCAAAAAGTTTGAGTTTTTAACCATGATTTACTCTGAGATAACTTCAAAAATTCATTCTTATGGAGTTTTTTGAAACATTTTTTGGAGTAGGCAATTACATAGTTGAGAAAGAGCAAGAGATATTGTAAGGAGAAAAAGAAAACCGTGATTTCCTTCCTACAAAAGAACTAAAATGAAAGGTCAAAAATTATGTCGACAGAAACCAGGTAGGAAAGGACTAAAGGTGAAAGGGAGAGAGGACAGAGCATTTTAAATTATATCAACTCTTTGAAGGTGGAAAGAATCATATAGCCTAATTTTTATTTTAAAGGTCCAAAATAACATTTAAAAAAAAAAAAAGCAAAAAAAAAATTAGAAAGAATGTTTCCTTCCTTCATGCTTTGAAATCATTCTTTAAAGGGGAATCTTCCTACACTGCCGGTGGGAATGCAAGCTGGTGCAGCCACTCTGGAAACGAGTATGGAGGATCCTCAAAAGTTGAAAATAGAGCTACCCTACAACCCAGCAATTGCACTAGTGGGTATTTACCCTAAAGATACTAATGCAGTGATCCGAAGGGGCACATGCACCCCAATGTTTATAGCAGTAATGTCCACAATAGTCAAACTACGGAAAGAGCCTAGAGATCCATCAACAGATGAGTGGATAAATAAGATGTGGTATATATTTAAAATGGAATATTATGCAGCCATCAAAACCCGAAACCTTGCCATATGCAATGACATGGATGGAACTAGAGGGTATTATGCTAAGCAAAATAAGTCAGAGAAAGGTAATTATCATATGATCTCACTGATATGAGGAATCTAAGAAACAAGACAGAGGATCATAGAAGAAAGGAGGGGAAAATAAAACAAGATGAAACCAGAGAGGGAGACAAACCATAAGACTCTTAATCTCAGGAAAGAAACCGAGGGTTGCTGGAGTGGAAGGGGGTAGGAGGGATGAGAGGGCCGGGTGATGGACAGTGGGGAGGTTATGTGCTATGGTGAGTGCTGTGAATTGTGTAAGACTGATGAATCACAGACCTGTACTCCTGAAGCAAATAATAATTATATGTTAATAAAAAAAGTAACAGAAGAAACTGCGAGTGGTAGAGGGGTAAGGGTGGGGGATAGGGTGAGTCTATGTATTATGTACTACCTGCTCAATTATGCTATAAATCTAAAAAAATCATTCTTCAACTCACATTCTACTTTAGCATAGGAACATATTCACGAAAATCCCTGATTCTATCAAAAAAATACTGAAATCTTTGCTTTCCAAATATAATTCTAGACTAGGTTTTTGTTTTTGTTTTTTAAGATTTTATTTAAGTATTTGCGAGAGAGCACGTGCATGCATGAGTGGTGGGGGTGGGGGACAGAGGGAAAGGGAGAAACAGACTCCCTACTGAGCAGGGAGCCCAACACAGCTGGACCCCAGGACCAAAGGCAGATGCTTAATTGACTGAGCCACCCAGATGCTCCTAGGCTAGGCTTTCTGAGGTTCCTCCACCACCACATACAAGGAAGACAATAAAACAACTTGAGAGATTATGCTTTAGATTTCCCCCCATTTCCTGTCCTTTTTCTTTTAATTTTTTTTTTACAGATTTTATTTATTTATTTGATAGAGAAACACAGCTAGAGAGGGAACACAAGCAGAGGGAGTGAGAGAGGGAGAAGCAGGCTTCCTGCAGAGCAGGGAACCCGATGTGGGGCTCGATCCAGGGTCTCCGGGATCATGACCTGAGCCGAAGGTAGTCGCTTAACCAACTGAGCCACCCAGGCGCCCCTCCTGTCCTCTTTCTATACTGTTTGTTGTACAAAACTTCCAATTACAAACTCTCAAACAGCTGGGGCCTTCTTAGTTTTCATTTACATAGAGCACACACACAAAAAAAAAGTGCTCAGGCACGATAAAGTTGACCTCTCGCCAAATTAGGAGCAAAACATATGTGAACATGAGACTTCCTCTGAAATTCCACGTTTCCCTCAACGTAGGCATAGCTCCTTCCTCTACAAGGAGGAGTTCAGTTCTCTTAGGATGCTCAAGTGGTCACAGTCATCTCACGGCCAGGTTAATAACCACACAGCACCCTATTGCACACCTCTTCAGGAAACTGGGGCAAGGGGCAATCCCATCACAGGTAAGAAAAAATGTCCTTCATAAGACTGTGAAGGGAGCAGGCACCCTTTCCCCTACTCCTTTCTCCCATGTCAAAACAGAACAAAAACCAGAAAAGGGTGGCTAAGAGTAAGAGTCTAAAAAGAAAACAAAAATGAAAAGTTGACCTCCCTGTGTTAGAGATACACGATGCCAAATATATATGCATTTGGTGCCTACAAAACAGCTCCTCAGACCTATAGCAAAAACAGCATACTTATTTCCTCCATTCCCTTCTTCCCCTTCCTGTGTCCATAATTTCATCAGTGGCCCTCTACTCATATCCTTTTATGCAAACTCTATTCTACCTTTCAAAAATAAAGCCAATATACTAGCTAAAAAGTTGTGTAATCAGCTAAACATTAAGGGTTACATACTATCATTAGCAGGACCTCATTCTATTTACATCCTAACTTCCAAAATTCAGAGGTAAAAATGACTTAAGGCCGTTCCTTGCATCAATGAATGGCAGCTAACATAAATTTAGCTTTTATTTACAACGTGCTAGGTAGTGCTAAGGACCTTGCAAGCATTGCCTCCTTTAACCCTTATGATACTTCTACTAAATACCATTAATAAACCCAGTTTATAGATGAGAAAGTAAGAAGAGAAATTAAGGAACATATATGAGGGCAAAGTCATACCAGCAACAACACCATGATCTAAACTTAGAAATATGACTAAGGGGCCTCTGGGTGGCTCAGTTGGTTAAGCGACTGCCTTCAGCTCCGGTCATGATCCCGGAGACCTGGGTTCCAGCCCTGCATCGGGCTCCCTGCTCGGCGGTGGGAAGCCTGCTTCTCCCTCTCTCACTCCCCCTGCTTGTGTTCCCTCTCTGGATGTGTTTCTCTCTGTCAAATAAATAAAATCTTTAAAAAAAAAAAAGAAATATGACTAAATTTGGTACCTTAACCAAAACATTTATTACACTGCAGTTTTCACTCCTGCTTTTAAATCTTTATGCAATTTTTTAAATTATACTATCAATGAAGATCAATATATAATTTGTCCTCAAAACAAGAGCCAAATAAAGGATATTCAGGGTCAAAAATAAATCAAAGATAAAGTCAGAGAAACCTCTAGCTGTAGTGAATAACTACTGGGGGGGTGAATCACAAAAGGGGATAAAGTATGATAAAAATGATTTATACTTCTAAGTCCCAAACTTTAGGTATCATTTCTTGAAACAGAGGAAAATTGAATTAAAACTTAAAATCCCAATACCCTAATTACTGCTATTTTACTTTTCAACTCGTATTTTTTTCTGATTATAAAAATTTTTTAAACTTTGTAACTTAAGCTTCATATTAAATATACCTGTACTTTTCATATTGTATTAAGCTTCACATTAAATATACCTGTACTTTTCATATTGTATTGAGTTCCATTTCTTGAACTTTTTTCTTTATAGGGGTGCCTGGGTGGCTAAGTAGTTAAGCATCTGCCTTCGGCTCAGGTCATAATCCCAGCATCCTGGGATGGAGCCCTGCATCAGTCTCCCTGCTCTGCGAGAAGCGTGCTCTAGTCATAAATCCACTCCCAGAAATTTTCATAATAAAAAGACAAATTATACACAAAACTCACAGTTCAATATCCTGTTAACCAAGAATCCTAAGAGCATACATTTAAAACTTCCTCTCTGTCTCGAGGCACCTGGGTGGTTCAGTCAGTCAGTGTCTGCCTTCAGCTCAGGTCATGATCCCACAGTCGTGGGATCGAGCCCCACGTCAAGGTTCCTGCTCAGTGTGGAGTCCACTTCTGCCCCTTTCCTGGCTTGTGCTCTCTAGCACGCTCTATTTCTCTCTTGAATAAATAAAATATTTAAAAATAAGTAAGTAACACTTGCTCTCTGCCATTATCAATGCAGCAGAGCTTTCTTCCTAAGAAAAAATATTACCATTTGTTCAAATATAAGAATGCATTCCCCAGTCCACTGTACCAAAAGAAAGTCTTTAACTTAAAATTCCGTATGGTCTCTCTTAAATCACACCCCATTAACAAGTACAAAAGGATATCACATAGAAATTCTACTGAATTCATACTCATTTTACTTTTGTACAGCATGAAATGACTTAAGCTTCTAAACCTAGTGGGAATTAAAAATAATATACTTCACTGCCTTCCAAAACAAAGATTACAAAAACGAACCCATAATCACACTTTCCAAGTACGTCTCCATCAATGAAAACAGTAAGAACCGCTGGCTGGTAGAGCACATGCGCCTGTGCCACTACATTCTGTAGAAGTAATTACAACTGTAATTTCCCAATTTGGTGCATTAAATGTCCTCACAAACATCTGACAATTTCTACCAATTTAAGATGTAACTTAGCTGTAGAAAGCCACTGCAGTAAAGCTGGTAAAACTAATCTTAATAACGACCTCTTATTTGTCAGCCCTTTTAGGAAAATCAGTTTTGGCCTTTGGATATTTTATGGAAAAGCCAGCAAAGTTTAAAGTCAAGTACTGTTTGAGGATTTCTCCAAAGGACCAAAAAATAACTGATTTAATGAACTGAAACAAAATAAATACCACTCTGCTTTAAATGGGCGCCTGGGTGGCTCAGAGGGTTGGGCCTCTGCCTTCGGCTCAGGTCATGATCTCAGGATCCTGAGATGGAGTCCCACATCGGGCTCACTGCTCGGTGGGGAGCCTGCTTCCTCCTCTCTCTCACCTTGCCTCTCTGCCTACTTGTGATGTCTCTCTGTCAAACAAATAAAATCTTTTTAATAAATAAAAAAATAAATAAATAAGGAAATAAGAAGATAAAAAGTTAAAAAAAAAAGATAAAAAGTTACATTTCTTCCTTTTTTTTGTAAGAGTGAGGTACTTTCTTTTTACAAAGTCACATGGCACAGGAGTATTAAACTTCTTTTTAAAGTTAAAGACTAGGCATGCTTGGCTGGCTCAGTTAGAGAAGCATGTGACTATTGATCTTGGGAGTCATGAGTTTGAGCCCCACAGAGGGAGTAGAGAGTACTTAAAAAAAATAAAGTTGAAAACTTAAGCTTTCTGAATAATATCAAGTATTTCCACCTAGCATATTTTCTTCTTCCTTCATTTTTATGTACTACTGTAGGGAGCTTCAAAGATGGTCCCCCATGACCCCACTTCCTAGAATACACACCCTGTGTAACCCTCTCTCCTGAGTGTGGGCTGGACCTAATGACTCACTTTTTTTTTTTTTTAAGAATTTTATTTTAAAAATTTTATATATTTACTTGAGAGAGAGAGAGCACACAAGCAGGGGGAGGAGCACAGGGAGAAGAGCAGAGGGAGAGGGACAAAGCAGACTCTATACTGAGTGCAGAACATGACACAAGGTTTGATCCCATGACCCAGAGATCATGACCCAGGCCAAAACCAAGAGTCAGAGGCTTAAATGACTTAGCCACCCAAGGGCCCCAGGGACTCACTCTCAGTGAAGAGAAAAAGGACTAACTGATGGGTTGCCACTTCCATGATTACATTACAAGACAAAAGGTTCATATGGAAAGGAACTAATGTAGGCTACTGGCAAACAGCCAATATAAGGACCTGGGGCTTTTAGCCCAACAACCATGTGAGTGAATTAGAGAGAGATCCTTCCCCAGAGCCTTCAGATGAACCCGCAGCGCTGTGGACATGTGCAGTACAGCTCCGTGGGGGACCCTGAAACAGAGGAGCCAGCTGAGATTTCTGACCGACAAAAGCTGTACCATTTGTTTTCTTAAGTCACAAAGTTTTAGAGTAATTTGTTATGTTGTGCTATGGTCTGAATTGTGTCCCTCTGAAAATTCATATGTCAAAGTCCTCAACCCCAATACTTCAGAATGTGACCTTTTTTGGAGACAAGTTTTACAGAGGTAATCAGGTTAAACTGAGATCACTAGGATGGGCCCTAATCCAACAGGACTGGTATCCTTGTAAGAAGGCGAAATTTGGACACAGAGAAAGACACACAGAGAAGGATGATGATGTAAAGAGACAGAGAAAAGATGGCCATCCACACGTCAAGGAAAGAGCCTGGAACAGAGCCTTCCCTCAAGAAGGAACCAATCATGCTGACACTCTGATTTTAGACTCTTGGCCTTCAGACTGTAAGACTAAAAATAAATTTCTGTTTAAGCCACCCAATGTATAGTAATTTGTTATAGCACCCCTAATAAATTAATATATATGGCCCCAGAGAACTAATACATATACTTAATTCAAAATAACTTTTATTAGTAGTACCAAAATTAGCCTTAATGCAGAGCTCAAGTAGATGGCCAAAGCTTCCAAGTCTTAATTCTGAAAAAACATTAATCATATCAGAAAAATATTAGAACACAGATTTCTTTTTTCAAGTCAGCTGGGACTTCAGCAATCGTATAATCTAATCCACTCATTTCAAAAACTGAGGATGCTGATGTGGAGAGCTGTTTAGGACACTTAACATACAGTAATTCCTCACAAGAAACATATGAGGTATCATCATCATCAATTCATTTTTAAGAAACTGATGTCTGGGAGTCCAGGCCCAAATTTAGTAAACTGAGGAGCATAGAGGATAAATGACTTGAGCAAAATCATAGTATTTGAGCTGGGACTAAACTTAATGGTCCTTTCTCTTACCTTCAAATCATTTTTTCAGAAAGTTAAATAGAAAAGCTTTTCTTCTACTTGCTATATTCAATTTTGTAACACTGTTGTCTTAGAAATATATATTTGATTGTCTATCTGCCCTTCTCTGACTACACAAA
This sequence comes from Spilogale gracilis, assembly GCA_004023965.1. Lineage (NCBI taxonomy): Eukaryota > Metazoa > Chordata > Mammalia > Carnivora > Mephitidae > Spilogale > Spilogale gracilis. The sequence goes on from PITA01004270.1 coordinate 10,460, forward strand.
CATGGTTGCTCCTTTTCTCCCATTCCCTAAACCCTAAAACACTGCCTTGCGTTCCCTGATGCCTTTCTTTCGTCTATGTTAATCACTATTATATACTGAAACTCAAGGTTTCACTTCTACACAGTTTGGGAAATTCAGCTTTAGCTTAATGTTTGATCCCAATTTAAATACAAATACACCTGGAAGGGGTAACACTCAATTCTGAGTCATCTGCATGTTAGTAGGATAAATCAGATCCTTTTTCAGAGAAAAGGATCTGAAACAAAGATGTCAAGAAAGCCATTGCCAAGTTTTAAAATGACCAAGGTACAACATATTCTGGGGTACCTTCCTTAAGAATCAAGAGTCTGAGACCCAGACAATAGTTCAAGAGTACTTTCCCTGGGAGGGGGCCTTCCAGCATATGGGCAAAACCTTCAGTCAGGGCAAGATCATCAAGTGAACATCTCTTGCCATCGCCTAGCTACCTGTACCTGCCCTTCAGGGAGATGGAGGTCATGAAAGGAAACTGAACACTGGGGGGAAAAAGAAGAATCAGTCTGTTCTGGGAAATCTGGGAAATAATTAAGTGTTACCCTTTCTTTGCAGTCTGAACTGCAAGACACAGAGTGTGGGAAGTGGTGACAACCATGTCTCCCGTGACAAAGAAGGAACAATGAAGAAAGCCAGTTCTCTAAAGACGGTGAGACAGACGCACCGGAGAGGCGTTCGCTGACACTGTGAGGGAAACCTGACTGCATCTGGTTCCTGGGTTCTTCTTGTGCATCTCTGCTGCATTTGCATGGCCCTGGATCTTCTGGTGTCCCCTGGGAAACACACCCAAACATCTGATAACTTCCCCTCTTTGTTTAAGCTATCTGAATTGCATCATGCACAATCAACAGAGAACTAACATGGTCGAACAGGCACCCTCTCTAAAACTGAAGAACATTACTGAAGGACTAACAACCTCATGTAAAAAACATTTCAGTAATGATAAAGCCAAGAAAAATACTAAAACTGAGACAAACTGGTAGTGGTAGTACTCTCAAGTGCTTCACAACATAGCTCACCATTTAAACTAGTCACTCAAAGGAATTACAACAGAACAGAATTGGAGTTCCAAAGCCCATGCTTACAACTAGATTTTTCCAGGTTAAAAAAAAGAAAAAAGAAAATGATGTTTTAAACACGATTTTATTCGTGTTTTATTGTAGGTACATACAATAAAAATAATGCTTTAAAGCCAAAATTGAAACTGAAGATAATCTATCCCTTTTTTTGGTCCAGAAAACCACAAGCAATTCAGGAAAGCATGTTTGCCTAGGCTTACCCAGCCATTGGTGGTATAGGACTGAAACCCAGCTCTTTTGGGTCAGAGTTTAGTGGTCTTTCTACAATGCGATGATGTGAGAAAGACTGATGAGTCTTGCTCCTGACTCCTTGTCTGACAGACAAAACAATCATAAAACTGACCTGATCCTCCGTTCTGGGCTGGCATGAACCTGCGTAGAAACAACAGGAGTGGCAGGCACTTTCTTCCTGAAGCAGATGTGGAGAAGTATTATGCCTGTGATGAAAGGAAGAAAAAGAAAACCCAGTTTACTTTCAGAGTATGTTCTGGCATAATGAGTCGTTCATTTTCTACCGATTTCTTCTTTATCTCCTTATTTGTTGGCAATGGCAGAAGGTGTGACGATGATTTATTTAAGACAGATAAAATTATCTAAAATCCAAAAAGGATATAGAGTCATTTAAATTTGGTCTCTCTATAAACGATCTGGTTCAGCATCTTCATTTTACTGACACCAAGAAAAGTTATGCAAAAAATCAATGACAACTCAGTTACTTAGTGGTGGAACTGAGTTCCAAACCTAATTCTTCCCATATCCAGTCCAGTATTCATTTGTGCAACATAGATCACACTGTCTCTTTTTGGAAAACCAAGTAGGAGCAAAAAACGGCAAAAAATTCCTATTAGTTTTCTAGGTGAATTTGTCAATAATGTGAAGGTAAATGTCATTTGTTCTAAATTAAAATCAGAAAACAATGCTTCCTCACTTAATGGTTATAACTCAACCTTGAGTTATTTACCATGCCTTATATAGGATATTTAAATGTTTGTTTTGGGGGGGGGCACCTGGATGGTCAGTCAGCAAGAGCACGCAACTCTTGATCTCGGGGTTGTGAGTTCAAGCCCCATGATGCGTGCAGAGATTACTTCAAAAAAAAAGTCTTACAACAACAACAACAACAACAAAAAGTCTTGAAAACAATGTTTATTTTATTTACCATTCAGTATTTCAATATGAAAACATCAGCATATGAATCATGAGATTGAGGTTCTGGTCTCTCCTAACTCTGTACTCAACAAGTTCTATGATCTTTATCAATTACTTCTTCGGTCCCTTCGGTCCCAAAGTGCCTTTATTCAAAAATGAGGAGCTTGGATTAACTCCCATAAACTTTCTAACTCTAAAACAATATACCTAAAAATAGCTTCCTCTTTTAGCAACATTGCTTTCCTGATCAACTATGGTTTTTTTCATGTATGTGTTAATCTCTCTGATGTTATTAACAGTTAAAACATAGTCAGAAATACTGCCTTTAAAGGGCAGGTGGTTGGTTCAGTTAGTAGAGCATGTGCCTTTTGACATCAGGTCACTGAGTTTCAGCCCGCCACTGGGAAAATTATTTAAAAAAAAAATAATTAAAAGAACATTTTATTTTAGTTTTAAAAATATTTTATTTATTTGAGAGAGACAGAGATAGTGAGAGAGCACACCAGTGGGAAGGAGGGGGTACTCAATCCCAGGACCCTGGGGATCATGACCTGAGCTGAAGGCAGACACTTAACACACTGAGCCACCCAGGTGCCCTTAAGAGTTTTACTTTAAAAAAAAAAAAAAAAAAGAAAGAGGGGCACCTGGGTGGCTCAGCTGATTGGGCGACTGCCTTCAGCTCAGGTCATGAAACTGGAGACCTGGGATCGAGCCCTGCGTTGGGCTCCCTGCTGGGTGGGAGGCCTGCTTCTCCTTCTCTCACTCCCCCTGCTTGTGTTCCCTCTCTCACTGTGTTTCTCTCTGTCAAATAAATGAATAAAATCTTAAAAAAAAAAAGAAAAAAAGAAATATCGCTTTCAAATATACAGTTAATTATCATTCAAAAGCCTACATTACAATAACCTAGTTTTACTGTCTATCTCACCAGCTAGAAGCTAAAGGAAAAGTATTTTTCAAAATCTACCTTTTAGGTAGTTTTAAAGAAAAATCCTGAATGATTCTCCCAATCATTCATGCAGTTATTCATCCAACAAGTTGTTTCTGAGTGACTTGACAGATGGCAGACACAGGCTTAATCAGATAAGAGACTTGAAAACGGGATACCTCTAGTGAAAAACTGAGTGATGTTAGGAATTTAACTGGCTGTAAGGGAACAAGAAGTGATTACATGTCTCCTAATTTGTTACTTCAGAATTTGCCTTCCCTATTTTTTAACTTCTTGTTACATACAGCAGTTACTTGTAAAATGTTTTAAATTTAAAAGAAAAAGAGTGAACACCCTGGTACCTAATTCAAGAACCTAAATAGAAGTTACAGGTCCTGTTTTCCTGACTTGCTCACCTCTCCCGTGCCCCACCTCTCTCATCCCTTCAGGTCTCCAGTAACTGCTACACTATCCTCTGTGTCTATCATTATTGGCTTTTCAAAAAAAAAAAAAAAAAGTGTATCACAGCAGGCAGCCTGGGTGGCTCTCGGCTTCGGCCATGTTGTTGCAGTAGTGGGATCAGGTTCTGCACCTTGCTACATACTCAATTGGCTTCAGATTCTTTCTCCTGCCCCTTCTGCCCCTCCCCACTGGCACTCTCTCTCTCTCTCAAGTAAACAAAATCTTTAAAAACAAAAAAATGGTTATCACAGGGACACCTGGGTGGCTCAGCCGGTTAAGTGGCTGCCTTTGCTCCAGTCATGATCCCAGAATCCTGGGATCAAGTCCTGATTAGGCTCCTTGCTCAGTGGAGAGCCTGCTCCTCCTTCTGCCTACTGCTCCCTACTGCTTGCATGTGGGCTCTCTCTCAAATAAATAAAATCTTAAATATGTTTTTTTAGAAGTTTATCACATATGTACATATCCCTCAGCATAGTGTTTCACTTTATTTGCTGAATTCTGTGGAAACAATATCAAATAGCTCCTGTCTTCTAGGGGTTTGACTTTTTCATTCAATATTGTTTTAAAAATTCATCCATGTTGTTGCATTTGTTGTAGTTCATACCTTCTCACTGCAGAATAATTCTGCACTGTATGAATATATCACAACTGAATTATCCATTTTCCTTACAACAGTATCTTATTTTTCCCCTAGGTTTTTTTCCCTATCATAAGCATTTCTATTATAAAAGTTCTCATACACATCTCTATGCTCTGTGTGCCAAAGTTTCTCTTAAGTTTGCGCCCAGGAGTTAAGAAATAGGCATACATTCAATTTTTCATGATTATGCCAATTTTTATTTTTCCCAATTTATAATCCCATCAGCAACTACCCGTTCATACTGAACTAACTGTTTTACTGAACCACATCCAATACTTAGTAATGCTAATTTAATTTGGGAGTATAAAAGTGGCATCAAATTGTGGTCGAACTTTGCTTTTTCCTGTTGATTAATGATACTGAGCATTTCTTCAGATTTATTGGCTAACTCATGTTTCCTCTTTTATGAAATGCCTATTCACATATTTTGCCACTTCCTCCTCAGTTGTTTGTTCCTACTTATTGTTTCACAGAAATTTTAGTATTTTGGATGATTATTTGGTTTTGCCCATTTCGAATTACCAGGTACAGGCAAGTGTTGAGATAAAGCAGCAGAAACAGAACAGCAGGAGGCCAGATAGAATGGGTAACAGCGAGCTAGAGGGCCAAATGTTTTTGTGTATTAATGAAATCTACAGATGTCTTAAAGTACCAGAAATCTAGAATATTACATAATTCTGTTTTACAATCCTATATTTTAATATAAACTCAGCCAAGGACAAATGCATTGACATGATTTCAAGGCACTCTAATTGCAATATGCAATATAATTTCAAGTAGCAGTTTTATACAACTCACAATTTAAGTCACACTTCAGAGTCCTCATTTGACCCTGACATTTTCTGTGCTTTTAGTTCATGATTTGATTGCTTCTGATTTAGAACAGTCAGTTACATTGTGAAAGGGATGAGTTTGAATGCAAGAATAAGCACACAGGTATAAAACCTGAATTTCAAAATTAAATTATATAAATTAGAAGATGACAGAGATCCTCACTTCAAATTTGGCTAGACAATTAGCTGCACCTCCTTAGTCTAAATATGTCTTTAAGTTGATTTTCTTACGTCTAACATGAAAATTCTAAGGATCTTAAAATCATACTCTTCGGCTCAAATTTCAGTAAGAAAAAAAAATTTTCCAGATTGCCCCAGAAGGGTTTTAGGAGTCTCTTCCCTAGTGTCATACAAATCAGACAAACTACAGAGTAACAAAAAGCTGAATGTCTGAAAAAAGATTTATCAAAGCAGGGCTATAGCCCTCCTGTACCTTCTCAGGACTCAAGGCGGATCACCCGATAAACAGCAACATACAGGGGAAAAAAATCAAAAGGCATATGAAATTTGAATCATTCAATTCCTACATAAACGAGAGCTTCTAGAACACAATTACCCACTTACCTAAATCTGTACCTTTCTACTGTACTTGAATTTTCTGGGTCAAAGTCTAGCTCCTCCACTTTGAAACTAGATTATCATGCCCCTACCTTTCAAGGTCATTGCTCTAGTACGACCCACTTCTTGCTCCTATATCATCAATTTCCTAGTTTCCTCCTCCAGATAAAGCAAACCAGTAGTATATACATCTATTTCCAAACATTAGAAAACAAACAATAACAACGGATCTTTTGACACAACCACCGCTCTAGGTTATGGCCAATTTTTCTGATTCCATTTTTGCAAAAGGTCACAAAAGAGTTGTCTGTACTGTCTTCAAGATTCTTTAATTCAAATGGAGCACATTCCAGTTAGACTTTTGCTTCCTAATATGCCACTGAACTTGAAGGCCACCAATTACCTACACATTGTTAAATCCAAAGGTCAGTCAGCTCTCAACTTTCTTGATCTATCTACAGCAATTGACATGACTCACCAAACCCCGACACACTTTCTTTACCTGGCTTCCAAAACAAAGACTCTCCTGGTTTCCCCTGGTTTCATCCTATCTCACTGGCCGCTCCTCACCTCCACTGCTTGTTTCTCCTCTTCGCACTCATCACTAAAGTTCTTACCCTCTCTCCACCGTATTAGCAAACTGTAACTGACTGTCTACAAAATGCATCCAGAATCTCACCACTTCTCATCACCTAAAGACTCTGACCCGAATAACTATCATCTTTCCCTTGGATTTTTTTCCATAATTTAGTAACTGGCCTCCCAACTTCTACTCTTGCCCTACTTCAGTCTTTTCTCATCAACGCAGTCAGAGTGATCTTGATAATCTTACATAATTCATATAATGTAACTTCAGGCCCTAAAATCTCCTAATGGCTTCTAATCACAGAGTAAATGCCAAAATCTTTATAACACCACATAAGAACCTACGTAATTTGGCCCCTATTACCTCTGACCTCATTTCCTACTGACCTCCTTGCTATTCCTTATTCATGCTCAGAATACTCCTATCTCAGAGCCTTAACATTTGCTGTTCTCTCTGCCTAGAGGCTTTTCCAGATGATTACCTCTACAAGCCTCAGTCCTGCACTATCTTCCAATCTCTGTCCAAATGTCTCCTGGGCTGGTTTTCCCGGTTACTCTATTTAAAACCATAACAGTTTTGCTCCTAGGATCCCTAATTCACCTCTCTGGTTTATTTTCCTTCAGTGTTACTAATACACATTAATTTTACTTCTATTCCTGTTTGTCTATATTCTCCCACAAAAAAAAAAAAAAAAAAACCCCACAGGGCAAGAGCTTTGTTTTGTTTGATGCTATATCTTCAATGCCTAGAAAGGATTATGGCAAACGGTAGGTACGCGATTAACATTTTTTGAATGAGCAAATAAATAATTACACTCATAGGCTAAAAATTACAACCTTTCTAAGTTTACAAAACAAGAAAATCTAATCAGGGTGCAACAGATTTTTTTTTTATATAAAATGATCATTCTAATTTTCCAACAGTGAAGTGAAAACAACTCTGAAGACTTCAGTAGACACTGCAACTAATATTTCTAGAAAATTTAAAGTAATCACTACAGTAAATAGTTCCCCTCCCCAAATTAGATTTTAGACTGTCTACACAGTGGCATTTTCCACAAACTGCTGTCTTATTCAACAATGGCTGGCTTGCAGAGACACAACACCAACACACAGGAAAATATTATAAAAATGTTCATTCCAAACTGGTTCCAGACAAAGAACCACACTCTTTATAAATAAACTCTAAAAATAAAGGACAGATATTTTTAAATGTTTTAAATATTTGGTTTGGAAATATGTTCAGACTTACAGAAAAGCTGCAAATATAAGAATTCAAAACCACCATTACACCTCAAGTCACCAATTGTTATTCTCTTTATTATCTGTGCTCATGTGCTCTCTCGCACTCTTTCCATTCAGACACATACACTATTTTTTGCTCTAAACTAACTGAGTTTTAGATATATCATGGCCCTTTGCTCCACTGACTCAGTGTGCATTTCCTAAGAATAGAGATATTCTCTATTATTACCATAGTACACTGTCTTCAGTAATTTGAACAGTATTACAGTATTATTATGTACTCTAGGATCCACATTCCCCATTTTTTCATCTGGTCCAATAACATCCTTTTATAGTATTTCCCCCTCCCTCCCCATCCAGTATAGGATCCAGTCTAGGGGCAGGTAGTGATTCTCTCAAGCCTACTTTAATATGGAACATTTCCACATTCTTTGTCTTTTATGACATTGGTTTTTTGGAAGAATACAGCTCCCTCCCCTTTTTAGTAGGTAGAATACTCCTCAGTGTGAGTCTGTCTAATAATGTTTCTTCATGATAAATTCGGGTTATGCAGTCTTGGCCAGACTACCACACAGATGATGGTATGTCCCTCAGGATGTCATATCTGGAATCACACGGTATCCATCTGCCCCATGTTGTTGTTGTCACCAATACATAACACCAACTTTATACCTTGAAAAGAACAGGGTTGCCTTGTGGGGAGACATCTTAATACCATGGAAATAAGCTTCTCCTCGTCAATATCTCCCCTCAATTTATGTTTCTGGTCCTGTCTTATCTTTACTATAATGTCTGCAAATTGACAATCTGCCAACTCCAGAACTCAGAATTCTAATGTAAGCAAGAGACCTCCCTTAGCTATTCATTTATCGGTTTATTACTAGGAATAATGAATTCTTTTTACTGGTTCATGATTCATTATTATACTTATCTGACAATTAATCTAGACTGGACCAGTAGGAAACCCAACAGGGTTCTTATGAAATGCTCCCATTTTCTTCCCCCAAAATATTTTCTTTTGCATTTTCTGGTACACCAAAAAGGAAAATGACACAGGTCTGCCTGGTATTTACCCTGCCTGGGCCTACAATCAGCCAATTTCGCTGAGGATCTCTGGTTCCTTTGTGCTGGTAGTAGTTTTGGAGACCCAGATCTGGCAATGAAGTGTTCTCGCTGCTCCTTCCTTCTTAGCCTTTTTGTTGGACAGAGCTACCAGGAAATACACGTGCATATATACACATACACATACAAATATGTACGTACATACATGCCTATACATATATCTACACAAGTACACATATATATATTAGTTTCAAAAATAACGAATTCACATTAATATCTGCAATTCCAATCCATCCATCCCCACAGGATTCATTTTTGCCTTTCCCCATTCCATATTTGTATGTCCCTCCTTCCTCAGGTCCTGGCTCCAACAACCTCAAAACATTTACTCAAAGCATAATACACCTAAAAATGACCCAGAGTTGCTTTGTCTTATCACTACAAAGATAAACTCCAGTAGAAAGAGTTCAAGATTTGTTTGCAATCCCTCCCCCTTCCTCCACCCAAGTTGAGGGTAAATAGTCAAATATTTGTTAATAAATCACTTAGATTCACTCTTTCTTCCCTTGCAATGTAGGTATAGCACTAAATTAAGATAGAGTCAGGTCTGTTTTAGTAGTTTAAAATTTTCCCCATCCCTATCTTAAATATGGAAGATAACATGTTTTGCTTTGAAAAGTCAATATATAAAAAGACATTTTGAGAAGTGTCATTTCCACCCACAAACCTTTGGTCCCATCGCCTCCCACCACCCCTACCTTTTGCAAAGTTTAGCAGATATATGTACATTTTATCACTCACCCATTTTTTAAAACACAAGATAACAAACTATATATGTGTGTTTACACTAACCCATTCAACCCAGACTGGAGAAAGCTCTTCTCAAAACACTTTATGAGACCAGTAATTTCTTAATGCCAAAACCAATCAAAGTCATTAAGAAAAAGGCTAGAAATCTGATACCCTCTGTGAAGACGATGGGAAAAATTTTAACAAAATATTACCAATATAATAGAAATATTACAAGATGACCAAGTGGAGTTTATCCTGGAAATATAAAGCTGATTCCACATTTTAAAAATTAATATAATTCAGAGTGCCTGGGTGGGTCAGTGAGTTGGGCATCTGCTGGATCCCAGGTCAGGTTCTGTGCTTTGCATGGAGTCTGCTTCTCCTCTCCTTCTGCCCCTCTTCCTCCTCCTACTCATGACTGCAATCTCTCAAATAAATAAATAAAATCTTAAAAAAAAAAACCTCCCTCCCTCTCTGTGCACCCCTCCCCCTACTCTTGCTCTCCTATGTACTCTCACACTCTCAAATAAACAAAACTTTAAGAAAAAATTTTAATATAATTCACTCCATCAACTGAATAAAAAAATAAAAACCATATGATAATATCAATATTTAAAAGGGCATTTAACAAATTCAACATCCATTCAGGATTTTAAAAACTCTTAGTAAGCTAGGAACAGAATGCAATCTAACGTGATAATTGGCATCCTTAAAACAAATACAGTTAATATTATATTTAATGGTGAAAAAGAGAATGCTTTTTGTCTTTAACATTATACTGGGAGTTCTAGCCAGTGCTATAAGTCATAAAAAATAAATAAAAAGCACACATTACAAGGGAAGATATGAAACTTGCCTTTATTCCAAGCAACATGACTGTCTACATATAAAATCTCAAAGAATCTACAAAACACCCTACTATATTTAACAAGGGAATTTAGCAACATCATAGCATACAAAATTCAATATACAAAGATCCATCATGTTTCCACATATCAACAATGAAACAAATGAAAATTACATATATACATATTGTCACTTATAAAAGCAACCAAAAACAATGAAATACTTAGGGATTAATCTATCAAACTATTGGCAAGATTTTTATTCTGAAAACTGCAAAACATTGATGAGATAAATCAAAGATGATCAATATACCATGTTCACAGATTTGGAGACTCAACAGTTATCACTTCTCTCCAAATTTATCTACAGATTTAATGCAATCAATCCCAAACAAAATTCTAGTACTTTTTTTTTTTTTTGGAAACTGACAAGATGATTCTAATATTTAAACAAACAAACAAAAAGCAAAGAAACTAGAATAGCCAAAACAACTTCAAAACAAACAAAAAAGAATACTTGTGTTACTTGATTTCAAGGCTCACTCTAAAGCTCCAGTAATCAAGAGAGTGTTGTACGGGTGACAGGCAGACACCTCAATCAATGGAACAGAAGAGAGATTCCAGCAACAAACACACACATATGTGGTCAACTGATTTTTGACCAAGATGTCAAGATTCGGTTTCACCAAATGGTGCTAAAACAACTGGACATTCACATGCAAAAACCAAAGCAAAACAAAAGAATCTCAACCAGCCCATACAACAGAGCATAACCAAAACTTAACTCAAAAGGAATGATAAACCTAAATGTAAAGCCTAAACTATAAAACTTCTAGAAGAAAACAGTATAAAATAATGTTGTCTTTGGGTTAGGAAGAATTCTCTGATAGGATATAAAGCATAAACCATAAAAGGAAACACTAACAAACTGGATTTCAATACGTCTCTCTTAAAAAGACAGATTTTTTTTTTTTTAGACTTTATCATTTTTTTAGAGTAGACTTAGGTTATAACATAATGGAATGGAAGGTACTGAGATATCTCACATAATTTCTGCCCCTATTCATGCCTAGCCTCTCCCATTATCAACATCCCCCCATCAAATGGTACCTTTGTTACAACTGAGGAACCTACAGTAACACATCATTATAACCCAAGGTCCACAGTAAATGTTATCTTTTATTTCTAATTTTATAATCAGAATTTTAAATTATTTTTCCTAATTAGGGTACCCCAATCTTACATGCTTCAGGACCCACAAATATTTGCTTTTCAGCAAGATTTATGTTTTTCCTGAAGTTCTAATAATCTGATAATTTATTTTCTTTTTTCATTCAAATTCAATTAATTAACATATAGTATATTATTAGTTTCAGATGTAGAGTTCAGTGATCTATCAGCCTTAAATAAAACCCAGTGCTCATTAAATCACGTGCCTTCCATAATGTCCATTTCCCAGTTACCCCATCCCCCTACTTCACTCCCCTCCAGCAACCCTCAGTTTGTTTCCTATGGTTTAGAGTCTCTCACAGGGCGCCTGGGCAGCTCAGTTGGTTGAGTATCTGCTTTTGGCTTGGGTCATGATCCCAGAGTTCTGGGACAGAACCCCACATCTGGCTCTCTGCTCAGCAGGGAGTCTGCTTCACCCTCTCCCTCTGCCCTGCCCCTCAGTTCATGCTAGCTCTCTCTCACACTATCTCAAATAAATAAAAATCTACAAAAATAAAGTAAAATTTTTGTAAAAAGAGTCTCTTATGGTTTGTCTCCATCTCTGATTTCAACTTGTTTTATTTTTCCCCTCTTCCCTATGGTCTTCTATTTTGTTTCTTAAATTCCAAAAAGGCAGTTTTAAAAATGAAACAAATCTGGGGTGCCTGTCTGGCTCAGTCAGTAGAGCACACAACTCTTGATCTTGGGGTTTTGAGCTTGAGCCCCATATTGGAGTAGAGTTTACTTAAAAAATAAATAACAATAACATAAAAAATAAGTATTAAAAAAAAAACTCAAACCGGGAGATTTTATAAAACATACCACAAAAATATACAAAACCCTCTTATGACTCAACAATAAAATAAGTAACCTCATTTTAAAAAGAGCTAAAGATATTACTACTTCTTAAAAAGACAGATGTAGATAGAGCAAAGAAACATGAAATAATGTTCAATACTGCTACTCATTAAAATTAAATTAGAACCATTTTGAAAATGATATGAACATCAGCTTTTTATTTGTGGACACAGGCTTTCATTTCTTTTGTGTATATACCTAGGAATGAAATTCATAGTTCATAGAGAAAATGTTTAACTTTTTAAGAAACTACCAACTGTTTGCTAAAGTGGCAATGCCATCTCACCAGTAATGTATGAAAGGAAATTTCTAGTTGCTCCACATCCTCACCAATTTTAACACTGTCCGACTTTATTCCTAGCCATGCTAGTGGGTGTGTAATAGTATCACCCTATGGTCTAAATTTGCATTTTTTTGATGACTAGCGATGTTGAGCATCTTTCTACATACTTGTATCTTTTTATGTGAAATGTACTGGCTATTCATATATCTTTGATGCAAATTAACTGTCTATTTTTTGACAGGGTTCTTTTTCTTATTATCAAATAGTGATAGTTATTAAGATATTTTGGTTCAAATCCTCTGCCAGATACACGTTTTGCAAATGTTTTTCCCAGCCTATGGCTAACTTTTTTTTTTTTTTTTTAATTTTATTTACTTATTTGAGAGAGTGAGAGAGAGAGAGAGTGAGAGAGAGTATGAGAGCGGAAAAGGTCAGAAGGAGAAGCAGACTCCCCACAGAGCTGGGAGCCTGATGTGGAGCTCTATCCTAGGACTCCAGGATCATGAACTGAACTGAAGGCAGTGGCTTAACCAACTGAGCCACCCAGGTGCCCTTATGGCTAACCTTTTCATTTTTTAAAACAGTATATTGAAATGTTTATTTATAGAAAATTGACTTACAATTTGTTCACTTTTCTCTATGTATGTACTTAAAGGAATAGGTTCCTTTTTAAAAAAATAGTAATAGACTGCTCTTTGGGAGGTGACAAAATCATCATCAACTACTCAACAGTCTTAAGATGATATACAATTGGGATGCCATACTAAAAACTGTAAAATACATCCATTTACTTCTACTTTATGGCCCTTCATAGCACTGGATCCCTATCAGAAGCCTGACATGAAACCCCAAATTAGGAAGAAAGAATAGTAAGTTGAAAGCCTCCCTCCTGCAACTTCTTTTTGCAATTTGACCTCTGAATTATAGACATTTTAGAGGATATATTATACTTTTTGTTAGTTGCCGTTTTAAATGAAAACTTTGTGTTTATGAGAAAAGCAAAGAAATCCAACTTTAGTAAATACATGAAAAGCCAATTTATAAATGACTTTCAATAAGCAGCTGATTGTCAAATATATAGACTAAAAAAAAGTTAAAAACCACTACATATGCTTTTGTTGACAAAACAGGTAACTTTCTATATAAGTAGTGGTTGTTAGTCCTTAATCATCCTGAAATTCTCTCTCCTAACTTTAAGAAAAGTCATATGCTGGCATTTTTCTTATTAATGAAAGTGCATGCTCAGTGGAATATGAAATGTCAAGCAGAACACATTTTTTGAAGTAAAACAATAAAAGTTGCTCTCCACCACAATATCTAGTCTTCTTTTCCCCCAACCCATGCTCCAAAGAGAATCATAAGTCTAATATGCACTTTAAGAACACTTCCCATGCACAAATGAGCACATGTGTGTGTGTGTGTGTGTGTGTGTGTGTGTGTGTGTGTGTATACAGACACATGCCTTCACAAATGCAGGATAAATGGCATTTTAGCTTTCTATAAATGAAATTTTAAAGTGAGGGCTTTATGGCTAAGAAACTATAAAACATGAAATCAAAAAGAGAAAAGATCTGAATCAAGACTAAAATTTTTTTGAAAACTTTTAGAATAATTAAGTTTTGAGAACTTACAGATTATTACATCTGTAGTAGGCACTTCTTGAAGAGGCTAGAGAGCCTACGATCTATCCCTTTTCTGTGCCATGATCAATGGCCTTGAAGGAAAAGATCAGAGGAAAAATCATGGGGAGATTTAAGGAATGGCTATTTGAATGAACCTTCACAATGGGACCACAGCCTAATAAAATTCCTCACCTGCCACTGCCAAAGCAAACAAATCAAACTATAAAGCCTCTTAAGGATCAGTGAATAGATGACCCACATCGGAGATCAGGTCCTAACTCCTCCAGCAGCCAGCCTACTCCTTGCTCAGTGAGTTCATGAAAACCACCACAACCAGGTGGTAGGAAGAGCAGTTTATGCAAGTGATCAATTACCTGACTCACTAAGACTGGCCCTAACTGCCACTACTGCAGAACCCATTTGCTTGAGCTCCTCCTAGGCTCTACTTCTTAGCAGGCAAAGTACCACAAGCCCCCTGGATTATAGAAATGGCAATGGCAGTGGGATGGGGGAAATGGGTCATGGGGATGAAGGAGTGCACTTGTAATGAACAATGGGTGCTGTGGGAAGTCCTAAATCACTACAGTTCATACCTGCATGTAATATTACACTGCATGATAACTGGAATTTCAATAAAAACTTTAAAAAAAAAATGGTGATAGCTGGTTCTTTGCTGTAAGAGACACTGATTCTGAATTTGCCTTGCCAGGAACACTATGCAAGATTAACCAAATGTTGATATAAATCATATGGGCTCAGGGCGCATGGGTGGCTCACTTGGTTAAGCATCTGCCTTTGGTTAAGTGTCTGCCTTCGACTCATGACCCAGACTACAAGGATCAAAACCCCTGCACTGGGCTCCCTGCTCAGCAGGGGGGGTCTGCTTCTCCCTCTGCCCCTCACCCTTCTCTCATGTGTCTCTCACTCTTTCTCTCAAATAAAATCTTATTTTTAAAAAATCAATCAATGGCCTCTGATCCAAGAATTCGCTTCAAATGGCAATGAGTGGATGCTCAAGGCCTCATGCTCACGTAGACTCTTATTCAGATATCCTAATAGGAAGTAAAGACTCCTTGAAGCTGAATATACCAGTTGTTGGCCCAGCTAAAAACTTCTGAATTTGTGGTGCTACAGGATATAAAATAGGCTCTACACCAGCAAACAATAAATGCTGTTTCCCATTTCCAGAATACAATGGATAAGAGAACCAATAATTACAGTGGAGTGATGTCTTTTCGGCTCTCAAAGTTTTGTTTCTTACCTCAAAAACTCTGAAATCTGCTGATCTAGAAGTTTTAGTACCCAGTGAAGAAGTTCTTATGCCAGGAAACAAAATAACTGTTTCACTCTCTTGAAAGCTGAGCTTATCATGTTCTGTTAGATTTCCTCAGGACAGTAGAAAAAGAACAAAAACAGAGGCTACAGAATTGGTTGGGGGTGACTATCCCTGGCTATCAAGGGGAAGTGAGGATGCTACTATAACTCTGGAAACTATGAAGCCCATGAGAAGAACTCGGGGGAATCTGCTGGAGTACATTCTCACCATACACATGTTAAGGTTAGTAGAAGACTATCCCAGTTCCATACAGCTAGAACTCTGAGGCGCTCACTCTTGCAAGAATGAAAGAGGGTCAGCTTATGAGGAACAGAACTCTGATAAGTGAAGATACTAGCAGAAAGTATGAAACCCCAAGTGAAACAGATTAGGGTGTGTGCACTGATACAAAACTAAAGATTGAAGCCACCACTCATTTCCTTGCTAGTCACCACTGTGTAGTAAGTATACCCATCTTTCCCTTTAAAGACCTTTTTATCTCCTTTTCCCTTCCCCCAGTCATGCAGAAGGCAAATTAGCAGGAATTAAATTTAAGTTGTAAAATATCAAGAATCACAATGCAACCAGGGGCAGCATAACACTAGAATCAGTGGCCCTACGGCCCTACCTCTGGACATGATACCTCTCAGCATGGGTTGAGATTTTCTCCCACCAGAAAAACTGCATCGACAGATGGGATAACAGGGTTATCTCTACATTTATATAAGTGGGGAGAGAAGAGAAGGGAAAAGAGGTGGTTAAACTACTGAAGGCTGAGATACTCTAGTTCTTTGATGGTCTCCTTCCTGGGGATGGCCACCAGCACACAAGCAGACTCCACGGGTCTGACTATACATCCTCATCCCCGTCCCTAGATCTGGGAGACAGATAGCTGGTCTCAATGGGGTAACCTAATGCTTTCTGATTAGAATGTAAAAACTGAAAAGCCAAGGCAGAGAGACTAAATGTTTAATGTGAAGTCACATTAATGGCAGGGGTCTCGGAAGAAGGTATAAAAACTGCTGATGAGATCCCCAGAGCTCCTCTGCTTTCTTCTATTCAAGACCCACTCATTCATCATTCAACGTCCAGTATGGGTTCCAAGCTTTTGTTCTCCTTTAAGCTAATGACTATCAGCTGATTGCAACCCAAAACTTGCTAATAGGACTTCCAGGAAGTGAAAAAAAGATGTGGAAGGTTCTCGTTTTAACATCCAATCATCATTATCACACATTTTCCTTGCTTCCTCTTATCCTGCTCAAGAACTCAACTCCAATCATGTCGTACGTTTGCCTTCAGAATTATGACATTAGAACCCTCATGCCTACCATGCTTTTTCATATCCTCTTATTTTGCAAGAAAGTGTACTTACTCCAGTGCTTCAGTTTGTTCATTTCAGCAGCAGTTCCCTGTTAAGACTTTACTATGAGGCATCAGCAATTCTTTGCAACTCGTGACACCTTACTAGTGCCAATAAAGCAGACTAAATGATTACTGATTAACAATGGAAATGAATTTTTTCCTTAAAAGATACTGAGTATAAAAATGTCAAGCCCAGGGGCACCTGGGTGGCTCAGTGGGTTAAAGCCTCTGCCTTCAGCTCAGGTCATGATCTCAGGGTCCTGGGATCGAGGCCCACATCGCGCTCTCTGCTAGGCAGAGGAGTCTGCTTCCTCCTCTCTCTCTCTGCCTGCCTCTCGCCTGCCTGTGATCTCTCTCTGTGTGTCAAATAAATAAAATCTTAAAAAAAAAAAAAAAGAAAGAAAGAAAGAAAGAAAAGAGACAAAAGCAAACACACTTTGTGTAAAAAAAAAAAAAAAAAAAATGTCAAGCCTAATTCTACTCTCTATGTGCCTTGCTTCTCCTGTCACTTAAATCCTAGATCACCAACACAGACTGTGGCAAGAGAGGCATAAGGAGTCTCAGCCCCCATCTTCATTCTGGATCAAGTTGTCTTTAACACTAATTCACCCAACCCTTACATCCCAGATTAGAGGAGGGTACCTAGCTTGTTCCAACACACACCCTGTCCTACTCTTAGCCTTTTTGCTGTTCTAGCCCTGTTGATATCTCAGTTATAATAACTAGGCTTCTGTTTTGACACTTCTGGAGGTTCTACACTGGACCCCATCTTGTCTCTTCCTAGGACTGGGACACCTACTTTTGATTACCAGTCCCAATCCCAAAAACAGAAATCAGGCCATGATCTAGAGCCCGCTACCCACAAATGGAATTCTCTGACAGCCGCTCAAATGTGTGTACCTGTAGGTATTTATTTTATTCACTTACACACACACACACACACACACACACACACACACACACACACATTCTTTCTCCAAGTGCTTCATCACCTTGAATTCGCAGTAACTAAATTCCATGTGCTTCATCACCTTGAATTTGCAGTAACTAAAGGTTTGCTGGTTTGCTGGTGTGCTCTCTGGCTGTTCTACTCCTGACATGGCTTATTAAGGGGCCTTTCCTCCTCACCTGTCCTTTAGACGAAGACTGGCTCTAACATGCAACACTATTTCTAAGTGTGGACTCCTATTCTGTCTCGTATAATAGTAACCTCTGCCCTAGTCTAAAACTTGGCCATGCTCTAACAACATAAATACAACAAAATTCTATCATACCTTGAGATATGGTACAAGTAAGCAAACTTACAGAATTTAGAAACAAAGCAAATAAACGAATAAGTGAAAGAAAAAAGTATTTTCTAAATGGTATGGATTGTCAACTTGGTAGTATGGTAATATGAAAATAACATGATTTCTGGACATTTCCATACTAAAAAATTTTTTTAATCACTAGATTATAATGTTTAAAAGTATAGAACAAGACAAAGACTACATTACATTTTATATTCTATTATAGCATATAGAAATGATATTTTCATTCCCAAGAGTTCTACAACTAATTTCTTGACACAAAACTGATAAGGTAATGAGAACAGTAAAACAGTGTATATTTCTAGTCATATAAATTAGTATCTTTCTTTTTTTAAGATTTTATTTATTTTTAACTAATCTCTCCACCCAGTGTGAGGCTCGAACTTACAACCCTGAGATCAAGAGTTGCAATGCTCTACCAACTGAGCCATCCAGGTGCCCCAATTAGTATCTCCTTTGATGAATGCTGAATACTTCTTTATGAAACTTAATTAAACTTCTAATCCCATTTAGTATTCAAAATGGGATTCTCATCACTTTCCCCACCTTCATTACACCCCACCTTCATTGAATACTTGAATACAACACCTTCATTAAAGTTGTTCCCTTCCCTGGCTTTCTCTACCTTGATTACTAACTAAAGATCAAGCCACTAATGAGATCGTCACAGGTATAAGAGAAAACTGCAAAGTAGCCCAAGATTCAAGGAAAAAGGTGTGTGTACATACCTAAGGCCCCTTATTAGTGAGAACTACAGTAAGAACAAGTGCAATGAATAAAAAAGGAACCCCAAATACTGTGGCTAGGGAGGAAAGCTAATGAAACCTCAACACAGATGTCGTTACCACAATATTTAATAATTATCTGTTCATAAGCTAAAGTAGTTTACTAGCTCTTCAAAATGAAAAATAGTATTTTATTATCTTAACATTTTCTCTTTTTTTAAAGATTTTATTTATTTATTTGACACAGAGAGAGATCATAAGTAGGCAGAGAGGCAGGCAGAGAGAGAGGGGGGAAGCAGACTCCCTGCTGAGCAGAGAGCCTGACGAGGGACTCGATCCCAGGACCCTGAGATCATGACCTGAGCCGAAGGCAGAGGCTTAACCCTCTGAGCCACCCAGGTGCCCTATCTTAACATTTCACCACAGAAAGTAGATAGTTAATAAACTCTTGTTGAATGGGGAAAAAAATCAAGGATTCAGATGGCTAGTTAAGGAGCGTCAAATGTACTCAGCTTAGATGCAATACAGTCATTATAGACAGACAACTTCCAGGAAGGACCTTATTCTAACAAAACCAAATGTGATGTGAGTCCAAGTCCCTCTTCCCAAGAAAAACTCCCTATTGACATCAATGAGCACAAGGCAAAATGCATCCCATGTCATGGATTAATTTCATTTGCTCTACCATTTCACCAGGCAATTATTTTCCTTTATCCCAATTTTATATTACTATAACCCTTTCCTCAGGATTAACACTATGCTTAATATTTATCTTTTAAAAACCCATTTTATTACAGGCATCCGGGAATGAGTTACTGGCCAATGTACCCTCTAAACTGCTATTCAGGGGCGCCTGGGTGGCTCAGTTGGTTAAGCGACTGCCTTCGGCTCGGGTCATGATCCTGGAGACCCCGGATCGAGTCCCGCATCGGGCTTCCTGCTTGGCGGGAAGCCTGCTTCTCCCTCTCTCACTCCCCCTGCTTGTGTTCCCTCTCTGGCTGTGTTTCTCTCTGTCAAATAAATAAAATCTTTAAAAAAAATAAAAAAATAAACTGCTATTCGCAGACATCTCATAATGAGTTGAATTCTCACGAAGAAAACAGATTATGTAATAGGAAAATAAGAATGTAGTTTCACCTCTAACTCCAATAAGCCAGAGGATTCTTTATGAAGGTAGTCATTTCACCATCTTTAAAAAATTTTTTTGTAAAAATAGGACCATTTTATTGACCCTTCAATGAAAACAGATGATGAAATGAAACCAGCCTCAAAACTTGTGTGTAGTAAACTCTGCTACTCAAAAGGATAAGAGAAAAATTTTCAAAATGCTGCAATTAGTATGCTATATAAGAGCATTTCTACGTTTTAATAAATGCTGAAAAAAGCACATGCAGATATGATTAATAGATATAAGCATGCAAGATATTAAATAAGAACACCAAAACAACAATTAGGTACTGGAATGCAACTGGTCATCTTCCATTAAAATAGCACTTGCTAAACAATCCTGACTGGACTGACTGATACTTTGACATCAGGATATGCAAGGCAACTATTAAAATCTACACTTAAAGTAGGTGTCAACAAGCAGAGTAAGAAGGCCAGAATGCGAGGTTCCTTTTAAAGATCTTTCAACACTGGCAAGCAACAGTCAAAAAATGGCTCACTTCTGATGAATGTATCAGTCAGGCTGAGAACATCCAAAAGGCATGCAAATTCATAAAGAAAAGGAATAAGCTTTCTAAGGAAGACACAATACTCTTCTCCAAGCTATGTTTACAGATCACTAGCATTGTCATCTCAGAAAAGCTATTCAGCACCTATTTCTCCTACCTGGCCCCAAACACACAAGTACATGTCCTATGGTAATGGTCGCCTCCACACCTGTCAGCAGCTGCCATGTCCTGTCTGGGTCCCCAGCACCCTCCGGAGTAGAAACACCTATGCCAACCCGTGTGGTTGGTTAAGTTATGCAATATAACACAAAATGGGAGTCACTGAACTTACTTATTCTGGTGACTCAGATTTAAATCTAGGTCTCTGTGGAAAAGGAGGTGGAGAACACAAATGAATGTGTTGACACCATTTTCCACTAATATTTATAACTAAACTCAAAAGATCTTCTGCTCTTTATATAGGTTTTTTTGGTTGTTGTTGTTTTGATTTCTTTATAGAGGTTTGAGCAAGAAACTAGCTTTCAGAAATGCTCAGGTCTAACTAGGTCCTCCAGCATGGCATCAGCTACACGGAAGGACCTGAGGTACAACAATTCCCCTCTACAGAGAAGTCCCCTATGGTGCTGCCATTCACACATTGTCTTTTTCCTTCTTCCTCTAGCCTCTTCTTTAAGCTGCCACCAAAAGCTACCTCTTACCAATAACTTCACAATGTCAAGACAATTTTTTAAAGATTTTATTTATGTATGTATTTATTTATTGGGGGGGTAGACAGAGGGAGAGACAGAATCTCAAGCCAAGTCTGTGCTGAGTGCAAAGCCTGATATGCGGCTCAATCCCACAACCCTGAGATTATGACCTGAGCCAAAATTAAGAGTGGAATGCTCAACCAGTGACTAAGCTACCCAGGTGCCCCATTAAGATAATACTTTCAATGCTATTTCACTCAGAGGAAATAGAAATGCTTTAAATACTGGAATCTCGGGAATAACAAAACAGCAATAAAACAGTTTTCATTTTCACCAAAGAGATAACTCATCTATTTCTGGAGTTATCACACTAAGATGAAATTAATCTGGCCATTAATCTGACAGATCAAATTATCTTTAAAAATACAGGCTAGGGGCCCCTGGGTGGCTCAGTCGTTAGGCATACGCCTTCAGCTCAGGTCATGATCCCAGGGTCCTGGGATGGAGCCCCATGTCAGGTTCCCTGTTCAGTGGGAAGCCTACTTCTCCCTCTCTCACTCCCTCTGCTTGTGTTTCTTCTCTCGCTGTCTCTCTCTCTGTCAAATAAGTAAAATCTTTAAAAAAATATATCTATAAACTAGGAAAATCATATTTAGTACAATTTTAGGGTAACCTAGCTGCAAAATGCTTCAGGAACAAAAGTAAGATTTTCACGTTAAAAATAGGTTTTTTTTTTCCTTAAATGTTTTACTTTATTTTTAATCCTTATACTCATCATTTAAATATTAAAATCAGACTTTTTCCCTAGAAAACTCACCTGACTGATAGTAAAATCAATTGATTTTATAATTTTCTACGATTCTAACATGTAAATTTCACGGTTTTCACCAAGGAAATTCCATCTCCCTGATATTCAGATCAAACATCATCTTAAGTTTCCCCCAAACACCTCAACCAAAAATAATCTTTCTACTTACTATGTAGCCACAGAACCTCTGTACATCACAGACTACTCACATGCTATTCAATTACTTATGAGTCTATCTTATCTTCACGGTATTACAGAGGTATTGAGAGAACTATCCACATCTTAAACATCCTTATAGCTCCCATAGCACCCAGCATAGCATACTATAAAACATTTAATAAGTATTTAGGAAAGAAATTACAAAATTTTTAATATACATTTTTAGGATCTTTGAGAGTCTACAGCGTATCATCATTTTGGGAAATAAGAACTAGGCTCTCTGAGCAAGTTTAATCCCTTATACTTGATCTAATTTAGTCACTAGTCATTACAAAAATAAGTCAAGCTTAATAAAATTATTAGGGAATCAATACACAATGATTTTTCTAAAAATAACTGATAGGGAGTTTATTTTTTTTTAAGATTTTATTTATTTGACAGAGAGAAACACAGCCAGAGAGGGAACACAAGCAAGGGTAGTGAGAGAGGGAGAAGCAGGCTTCCCGCCAAGCAGGGAGCCCGATGTGGGACTTGATCCCGGGTCTATGGGATCATGACCCGAGCTGAAGGCAGTCGCTCAACCAATTGAGCCACCCAGGCGCCCAGGGAGTTTATTTTTATTTCATACTTATTTACTTAAATGTGGCATTTATCACCTAATACTGTGTTTTAATGAGCAACATGACACAGGGAAAAATACTTAGGCTTTAGAGTCACAGAGACCCATGCTTTTATCAAGAAAACTGATAACGAATTTACCAAAGGATTTCTAGGGCAAAAAGAATAAAGAAACATAATAAAATGTGTATTATCATTTTTTTCAGTCGATAATGGTTTTAGAATTCCTAAGAGTGACAGTAAACCTTGCTTTCTTAAGACTTACATAATTTTGTGACAACATGCTTATTACCTAAGTACATTCACTCAACAAATGCTTACTGAAGGCCAATTATATCCTTATGTGTACATGTTTAGAGAATAAAACTTGCTGAAATACATTATACAATATGTGGTAACGTTCTACAGCTGTATATTCATCTACACTATAAATACCCCTTCTGCTTTTCCAAAATCTCCTTTATATTCAGTACAATGATAGAGGGTACTAAATAAATCTCTCTTGACTAACTGTCCAGTATTTCTTTCCTTACATTCTGTTACATGTTAAGAATGAAAGTTCCCAGTAAGCAAATGTACTAGTGATTAAATAAAGAAGTCCAGCAAAGCAGAATTAAGAAGAATGTCATGTAACTGAAATTTTACATGACCATATCCAGGGCTGTGAATGAACTACCCAGTGAAAAATAATCAGCCATTTCCCTAGTTACTCATCACCTTTTTTTTTTTTTCTTTTTTACAGCAAATGCCTGGAAGAAATATATATCTTTGTCTGATACCTATTGAAATAAGCCTAGAATGGGAATTTGTACATACAAACCTCTTTACCCTGAGGGGAAAGTATCAAAAAAAAAAATCAACATTCTTGTATTAGTCAACATTTTTCAAAATGAGCAAGATCTTTATGCTTTCAGCAATAAAATGTATATAAATGAATATTATACTATAATCATGTAAAATGTTACCACTGGGTAAACAGTGATGGGTGAAGGGTACATGGATTCTACGATTTTTGCAACTTCCTATATGTTTATAATTATTTCAAAATTAAAACGTAGGGATGCCTGTGTGGCTCAGTTAGTTAAGCATCTGCCTTTGGCTCAGGTCATGATCCCAGAGTCCTGGGGATCGAGTCCCCCATTGGGGGGGGCTTAAGGACTGAGCAAAGCAAACAGAACAAGTGTCAGGACTCAACTATTACTATTACCTAAGGGACCCGCAGTGGAAAGGACTGCCAACGAATGGAGAACCACAGGCCAGACGGGACAGGTGACAGGCCCAAAGTAACACAGCTCTGTAGTGGCAGAGGTGGTACAAGAATTCAAATTCCTTAATTTCTGGAACTCTGAAGTGCCATTATAAATAGGCACTTATCTTTCATATGGAGTAATAAAGAATACTTTAAAGGGATTAGGCCATACACCAAGAAGCAAGTAACTGTAATTAGTTTATTAGGAAAAAAAAAAAAAAATCTCACCCAGTAGTCTTCTAGACTCCAAAATACAAGCACCATACTTTAAACCCACTATAGCTTGACATGAATGTAGCTGACTCAGTTACTAATCTAAGCTTGTGACTTCACCAAAATGGATAATGACGTTACCACCTAAGATTCTTCCTAAGGGCTAACAGTGTCTGCTATTGGGTCAGCGTAACAAAAAGAAAGGGCTGTCATGGCACACCCACAAGTCTCAAACATGCTTGAGAAATACCATGGTGCTCTTTTGTGGAACAGAAAAATGATACGTTGTACTTAAAATAAGTAAATGCATTACTGTTGTCCCAAGTCATACACTAATATACTACATACAAATAGAAGCTAGTGATAATTTTTTTTAATTTGTGGGAGAAAACTTAAACCTAAGTCACTAACAATTGTCCTTGACATAAGAAAACCAATGTACACATTTACCATTAAGACCACTCTATTAGATAAATAAAATGAAGGCTCTACTCACACATAACCATTAAAACAGCAACAACAACAACAACAAAAAACTCAAGCCCAAAACAAAACATTCAGCACTTAGCGGAATTACCATTTTGTTCGTCAAAATACAAATAGTACCCACATTAAGTGGACTAAGATACACAAAGTATTTCACATACTAAAGAACTAAAGGGCCTATCACATTAGGTTTATCACAACGGACTGAAATCCTAATAATAATCCAGTATTTATGATTATATGTAAGGCAGCCTACCGTACACAATGATTTTTAGTTAAATAGAAATGGAAGAAAATTCCTATCATTAACATGTTACTTTAAACGCTTTGCCTTGGGATGCCTGGGTGGCTAGTCGGATAAGCATCTGCCTTTGGCTCAGGTCATGATCCCAGTGTCCCTAACTCTGTGGGGGGCCTGCTTGTCCCTCTGCCTGTGGCTCGCCCTACCCTGCTTATGTGTGCTGGGGCTCGTGCTCCCTCTCTCTCTCTTCCCCTCTGTCTGTCTCTCTCATGCACATGCACACATGCACACTCTCTCTGAGGATAAATAAATTCTAAAAAAAAAAAAAAAAAAGTAAATGCTTCGTCTCATCTTACAGTGAATACAATAGTTAGTGTCTCCCACTGTCTTACCCAAGGCAGGCTCAAAGACATACAGGTACAGGGTGTCTGGGTGGCTGGGTCAATTGTCTGCCTTCAGTTCAGGTCATAATCCCGGAGTCCCAGGATGGAGCCCCACATCTGACTTCTGCTCCCTCTCTCTCTCTCTTGCTCTCTCTCAAATAGAGTCTTAAAAAATAAAAACCAAACAAAGGCACGTAGGTATTATGTCAGAGACAATGGAATGTGGAAGCCTGAGATGTAAAGACTGAGGGACTCAACAGTTACCAGTAAGATTTCCAGGCTTAAGATGATACCTAGATGTGGGGCTGAAGAGTCCCTGCTGGAGCGGCCATTTCTACAGACTCAGCGGTGGACACAAAAAGCCCACAGGCCTGCACAGTGAGGTAAATAAACCCACTGTTTGTTCAACTAAATCAAACACGCTGAGAAATATTGTGGATTTTATTTCTGGTACTAGACTTTTCACACTCTGCTCCTGCTTGAGTTGTTTATAGAAGTGATATTCTAGACCTATCAGTGTCTTGTTTATTAAAGATTCACCTGGTAATAAAATAATCTCGAAAAAATTCCCACCAAAGAAAGGAAAACAAGTGCAAATAAGCCAAAAATTGTGCAACAACCCCCATCTATTTAGGCTAGAGAGAAATTATCTACATTTCTTTGTTACATTTACATTCATTTCTAATGAATGAAAGAAAGAAATTCCAAGGTATTGGCAGTTCTTGAGCTTGTGATTAGAGATGGACAAGGCAGCAGGGAAAGATGTTAAGAGATTTGGGGGATGGGGCGCCTGGGTGGCTCAGCTGGTTGAGCGACTGCCTTCAGCTCAGGTCATGATCCCGGAGACCAGGGATCGAGTCCCACATCGGGCTCCCTGCTCGGCGGGAAGCCTGCTTCTCCCTCTCTCACTCCCCTTGCTTGTGTTCCCTCTCTGGCTGTGTTTCTCTCTGTCAAATAGATAAAATCTTTAAAAAAAAAAAAAAAAGAGAGAGAGATTTGGGGGAAGCTTGTCTATGGGTTTCAGGGAAAAGGAAGAAAGAGCAAGCAGAGGCTGGCACGCAGATGTCCACTTGATCATTCACCAAGTATTTACTGAACACTTATTATGCACGGCTCATTGCTTGGGCACTAAATGCACACTGATCAGCAAAACAGAATCACATTCACATGAGGTAGCAGTCATTACACAGTACTGCTGAGTATCTCTTACCCAGTTTGCAATAATTACCCCCATTTTCAGCAATTCTAAGATTCGACGGACATTAACTCAATGAAATAGGAATTCAGAGGTTTAAAACAAAACAACCTGGGACCTCAGCCTAGGGAGAGGAGACAAACAACACAGCCATTAAGTCCGGGTCTGACAAACAGTGCTAAGGGAACACAGGGGAGGGACAACTCAGCACTATTCCCGGTGGAAGGAAAGGCTTATAGTAGGAGAAGTAGCCTACTTCAGAAACCTCAAGTAGGAGACAGGAATGCATCTCTGTCCATGAAGGGACCCACTCTAGGCTCAAACTCACTGAGCTCAGAAGTCAAAGTCCTCACGCTGGCCTGCTGAGTCTGCAAGGCACCTCCACCAGCCTGACCCCAGCTCTCGCCAGCCTCAAGCCAACCCCTTCCTGTTCTTTACAACATCTTAAGCATCCTCCATCTGCAAGCCCTCAGCACCTGCTTTTCTCGAAAATCTAAAACTCTCACTCCCTAGAATACTTCAAGTCTCTGCTCAGATGTCACGGTAACAGAGGCCTGCTCATATAGCCCTCTATAAATGGCACCAGCACCCACATCAGCAACCTACCATTCCCTAATTCCTTACCCAGCCTTATGTTGCTCAAGGCACTTATTACCAACTGACAACAGCATACACTTGTCATCTGTCCCCCTCTAGAATTTAAGCTCCTTGATAAAACTCACCTAACACTCTGCTGTGCAGACACTTAATTTTTTTTTTTTAAGATTTTTATTTATTTGCGAGAGAGAGAGAGAGCAGCAGAGGGGAGGAGCAAAGGGAGAGGGAGAAGCAGATTCCCTGATGAGCAGGGAGCCCAACATGGGGCTCAATCCCAGAACCCTGGGATCATTACCTGAGCCCAAGGCAGATGCTTAACTGACTGAGACACCCAGGCAGCCCAGAATCTTTTTTACATGAACAAATGAATGGCTGTCAGAGATGAGACCAGAGAAGCCCAAGCCAGGTTACAAAGAGCTTTGTACAGACTAGAACCCCATCCTTTAATGGCTCTTTGATGACTCAGGGTCTATTAAAAGATTTTAAAGAGGAAAAAAATGCATACTGAAAAGATCACAACTGTGAATTTTTCAAAACTAGAAAAGAAAAGGGTATTGGTTTTGGAAACGGTGTGAGAGGAACTGATGAGCAGAGGTGAGAGTAGAGTTAAGGAAAGCATGTGTCGAAGAGCACTGTAATACTTCAACACAGAAATACAGGCCCGAATAAAGAAAAGCCTCTGAGGAGGAAAAGCTAGAGGAGAGGTACTTAGAAGATAAAAGCAACTGGTCCTGGTACCTGATGGGAAGTAGAAACCGAGGAAGACAGAGAAATGGAAGATGACAGCCAGGTGTCCACCTAGTGACACACTAGATGCAAAGGACATTTCCTCAAACTGAGAAGACAGGACGAGGGGGGGAAAGATTATGAGTTGAGGTTTGGACAGGCTGAGGCCGATGTGCCTATAGAACATCTCAGTTGCATATGTCTAAATCAGCAGCTGGCCATATAAATCTAGAGCCAAGTAAGTAAGGTTTAGGCTGGTAAAATAAACAAGTGATTGGTTAAGGATGTATGCTCAAATATCAAAAATGTACCATTTTTAAATTATATGTAAATGATTAGCCTTCAAATGTGTTGTTACTCCATATGGAAAAACTAAAAACCATTTTATCTTCCAGAATAAAATCAGCACTCTAAATGTCATTAATGCTTACACATTAGTATATAAAAAATAAACTTCAGTGCCTGGGTGGCTCAGTGGGTTAAAGCCTCTGCCTTCAGCTCAGGTCACGATCTCAGGGTCCTGGGATCGAGGCCAGCATAGGGCTCTCTGCTCAGCAGCGAGCCTGTTTCCTCCACTCTCTCTACCTGCCTATCGGCCTACTTGTGATCTATGTCAAATAAATAAATAAAATCTTTTTAAAAAATAAATAAATAAAACTTGACAAACAGCAAAAACAAAAACAAAAAAACAAAAAAACCCACCCAAATACACTTAATCAGAAATACACCTTATAATATTACATGAACATTAGCCTTCTAATTGTCTAATTTTCCTAATTACCAGAGAAGTAATGCTACAATCATTTATGTATTAACACTTCTTACAAGTTCCGGGATAATTTCAAAGTCTGTATGACTGAATTATTTCAGTCTCTCTCTCTCTTTTTTTTTTTTAAGTCTAAGCAAAAGTCGAAGAAATGCTTCATAATTTGAAGTTTTTTAAATTCTAAATTTTTATGAAAAAAAAACATAGCTTTATGTAGCTTTTTCTGAGGCACATTTTTAAAAACAGTGAGATTATGACTGATGACCAAGTTAAAAAAAAATTATTCAGCAATGTAGGTCATAAACTTCCTACGTTGATTCAAATACTATTGAAAATGAGTTAAAAAGTCAAAAATATTAAAGGACCACTACACACATAATAATGGCTAAAAGCTTAATAACTGACAATAAGAAGTACTGACAAGGATGCAGAGCAACTGAAATTCTCTTAACATTGCTTGTAGGAACGCAAAATAGTAGTCATTTTGGAAAAGTTTGTCAATTCAATATAAAGTTACTGCAACTGACAAATACATACTTCTCCGAAGACCCTATAATCCCACTCCCAGGTACGACTCAAGAAAACTGAAAATGGTTGTTCCTCACACTGTTTGTAGCAGCTTCCTTCATAAGGCCATGATAAGAGTATTTATGCTGCAATAACCAGCAAATACTACAAATTAGGCATTTTTTTCTATGGAGAGCACGTCTTTACAACACTTATCAGCATACCACAGAACTACTGATATATGCAACAACTTAATGAATAGGAAAATCATTATGCTAAGGGAAAGAAGATACCAAAGACTACACACTGTAGGATTTCATTTACATGATATTCTAGACAAAAGTATATGGACATGAATTAGATTAATAGTTGGCAGGGGTTGGGGGCAAGGGGAGAGAACCTTTGGGTGTGATGGAAATGTTTCCTATCTCCATCGTGGCGATTAGTCAATTGTAAACATATGTGAAAACTTTTACTGCATGTAAATTACACTTCATTAAACTTGATCACACACAAAAAAAATTAGAGTAGGAGTCATTCATCTCTTAATTCCTTTATGGATGATAAATGCATCATACATACAAAAGGAAAACTGGAACTTAGCAGAAATGTCAGGAAGGCAGATTTTAATTTACATAAACCGAAAAAGATTTAAAATATTGAAAAAAGAAGTGAACTTGTAATGACATGGGTATGAAAATCAGAGGCTGGATGATCCTTCCAAGGATGCCATATGTGTGCTTCAGTTTAGCATCATTAAGAGAGGTCAGCATCACTAAGGTCTCTTCCTACTTGGGAGTCAGTGGCTCTAATATTCCATGATATAGTATGTCCTGATAATCTCAGATCCACTTTTCAACTTTAACAAAACATAAATTGCTCATTTTAACATCAAGCAAATGTTATCATTGACTCAAAGTTCAAAGTAGCCTTCTTGCTAATAGTCCTGGTTCTGATCTCAGATAGCCTGGGTTGAAGTGTTGGCCCACCAGTGGCTGTGTAACTTTGAACAAGCATCACTAAATATCTACTTCCTCATCTGTAAAATGGGATTAACATTTTCCTCAGCGTTCAAAAGAATGCATGAAAAATTATTTCTATGTGCTTAACTCTCAATAATAAAAAATTCCTAGCCGTAACAGCAAGTAAAGGGTATAAATTATCAAATCTCTAAGAATTTTACCTTCCAAATACAGGAGATTTCTTAATTATATATCCACTAGTTCATAATCTTTTGTGGAACCATCTTTTGAGAATGTGATGACTCCATGGATTCTTTATCCAGAAAAAAATCCAAATATATGCTACATTCTGCATAGGATTTCTATTGATTCAAGGACCCTCTGAAGCACATGCATTAATTTAAGAATGCTTGATGTAAACTCTTAAAACTGCAAAGTTTAAGAATCTTCCAAGTAGATAATTCAACTAATATTGAAATACTATGCTGTCATTTATTCTTTTCCGGTTTAATAGATATTGCAAGACCAGAACGTCATGTTTTCTAATTCATATCTCCTTTTTGCAGAAATTTTACATTAGAAACCTAATGTGTTTTACATGAATCAATTTCAAATTAGAAAAAAAAAACTAGTATAAATCTGTATTTCTAGCAGCTTGAGAACAAATAGTTCAAAGTATTACATGTACTACTGTGCTCAAGTATCCTAGCAAGAGTTCTCAAGTCAGTCTAATGCAATATGTATTTCTAAATATAAAAAAAATACCAAGCTATTTCCTGTGCTTAGAGTCTGACCATAAAGTTTTATTTCTTTTCAGCAGGATTTATTTTTTGCTAGACCTGTGCACTAATACACACGTAGTTTGTTTTTTTTTTTAACCAATGTATTTTTGGTTCTGTTTTACGTTGTGTTTGTTATATCAGCCTGGTGGTGGAAACTAATTGTTCTAAACCTGCTCTCAAACAATTCCAACCTGGAAATAATACTGCTATCTCAAAGCAAAAGGTTTTGTATTTCTGTTTTAATTGTTTGGTTTTTCTGACTACAATGACCATTTGGCACTAACCAACTCATGCCCATTACTGAACGAAAAATTGTTTTTCCTATGCATTAGCACCATTTTCCCACTGGAAACAACCATTTCTCTAAGGCGCTGGAAGTAGAGGCAAGGATTCACACATATAGTAAACATCCTTTCAATCAGGTTTTATCAGGTTATTTCAGCGAAGAGGGGACCTACTGCTGAAGATCTCAGAATTCAATGGTACAAATCAATGAATGCTGCACCTGAGGAACAAAACACTGGCCAGGTGGGCCAAATAGCTCTTGGTAGGAAAGGTCACACATGCTTTCTGAACCCCACGGTAACTGTGAATGTTTGCGATGCCACTACATCCCATGTACAAGAGAATAAAAGGGCAAACACACACCCCAGGAGCATCTCAGTTCCCTGAATAAACGAAGGGTTTCAGGCACAGGGCGTTGGGGAGAGCAGGGCTCGGGAAAGAGCTGGAGAGGCCCGCAGCCCGGGAGACAGCGCCCGAGGGATGGAGGCCTCGCTCGGCTGCGCACCGGCGCAGGGGGCTCCGGGAGCGCAGACCCCGCGGGGTCTGGAAAAGGGGCCCTCAGTGGACCCCTATCCCTGGACTGCCAGGTTACACCTTAGCACTGCTCACTAGGGGCAATGTCCAGCCCTCTCCTCCCCCAACCTCTCCAAAACACCCCAGCATCTCTCTCCACCGCCAGCCGCGCGTGACCCCGACCCCGACCCCACCACGACGGCGCCCTCTCCAGGCCGCGGTGGAGGACACCAGGCAGGCGGCCAACCCGGGTAGCAGCGGCGGCTCCCGGCTGCGCGATCCCGGGGGAGGGCGGCAGCTGGGCCGCGGCCTGTCCGCAGGGGCAGCGGGCACAGGGCCGGGAGTGGGCAGCGCCTCCGCCCCGCACAAACAAAGCGGCCCCGGCGCTCTGGGCGCGGGGTGGGGTAGGGGGCGCAGACAGGGGGGCACTCACCGGAGGGCGGGCGGGTGCGGGCGGGCCTGGCCCGGGAGCGGGGACAGCGGCGGGCCCGAGTGCGCGACGGGGAGGGGGCGTCGGGCGCGGCGGCCGCAGCCGGGCCCGGGAACCCCGCGGCGGGGCACGGGGCCGCGGGCCGGCCTCGATTCTGCGGCCGCGAAGTGCGGGAACCTGTCCGCCGGGGCGGGCAGCGGCGCTAGGCGGCCGGGGCAGCGACACCGCCGCCTTTCCCTTCTCCTGCCCCGGTCCCTGCTCCCCCGCGTCCTCCTCCTCG
Organism: Spilogale gracilis; assembly: GCA_004023965.1. Lineage (NCBI taxonomy): Eukaryota > Metazoa > Chordata > Mammalia > Carnivora > Mephitidae > Spilogale > Spilogale gracilis. Next base: position 42,917 of record PITA01004270.1, read on the forward strand.
CTGGGTCCCCGCCGCCGCCGCCGCCTCAGCCTCGGCGCTTCTCGGGCTTCTCCTCTCCATCAAGGCCGGGCCGACCCGCAGGGACCATCCCGGAAAGTGAGGGGTTGTTGCCGTTTCCCGCAGCTGTTGGTGGCCATCTTTAATCCTCCTCCTCCTCCTCCTGCTTTCTCCACCTCCCGCTGGCTGCCTGACTGACTGACTCTGGATCCTCCTCTTTCTCCTCCTGCTCCTCCTACTGAGCCGGCCGCAGAAATTGCAGCCACTCTTCCTCTCTCCCCTCCTGCCTTTCCTTCCTCTTTCCTTACTTCCTTCCCTTCCCCCGGCTTCCCGCTTTCCCCCTCACCCTTACCGGCCGCCTTCACCCTCTTTTGCAGGCAGCGGCCACTGGGTTCTCTCAGCTTGAGTTTGGCCCTGATTTCACTCTTGCCCCTCTCGCCACCTCCCTTCCCGACGCACCCACCCGGGCTTCCTTCCCCTCGCCAAGCACTCACAGCTGCTCCCGTTTTCCTCTCCCAAGTCACTGCCCCTCTCCCGTGGTTCTCACCCTCCTCAGTTCCAATGTCTCAAAAGACTCAGCTGTGAAAGGACAGCTGGGTTCTGCTCTCCTTAACCCTACACCCATTTGCTGGATGCTGTCAGGCACTGATGGAAGAAAGGAAGACTGCGTTAATTTTACTCTAGGTGGAGTACAAAAGGACTGCCCACGCTCGCTATTTTACTACGCAGCTTTGAAACTCCTTGGATGGTGTCGTGTTTGGCTCCAGTCCATTATTGGACCGAGGAGTTGAAGAGCCCAGGCTCTAATGTTGCCTTCCTTCGGTGACCTTGAGCCGGTTGCCCTAAAGTTTTAGGATTTTTACCCCCCTTTCCGTAAAGGATATTTATATCTTTGCAGTCCTAACAAACACTGTGTTGAGACCAAATTGACATGCTTTGGTAAACCCAGAACTACTGAGTGATCATCAGTTTGTCCCTCTGATGTCTGTTCCTGATCAACCCAGTAGCAATCCGCGGCAAGCCTCAGTTCTGGCAGTGGAGGCAAATTGAGCCAGCAATTATGAGTGAAGACTCTGAAACAGGCTTAGAGTGGGGAAGTGGTAACATTGTTCTAATGACAAATTTGATTTTCCTAACACTGCAGTCTACGGAAGCTTGTGAATTTCCTCCACCGAAGATGAAGCAAGGGGGACTTAATGTTTGCTTCTTTTTAACTACTTTGCCTTTGGCAAGTTGAATCCACTTGTAAGGATTCACACAAGGTTGGACACTGCTGCCAAGCACAGGGGATATTACATGTGAGCATGTGGAGTTGGGGGCCCACAGTTTCTGCTCCTTAGGGATAGTGGCGCTACCTATATATATATGTATGTATATAGACACTTTACCCTTTCAGAATAAGAGGATAAGAGGACTGGATGTGTTCAAAGGTTACTCCTTCAACAGACCAAATATGAGGAGAAATGTTCTCAAATGTAGTTTTAGATACTATTTCAAAATGAGTAATTTTTTAGGCATTTTTTTAGTTTTTTAGTTTAAATCTAAAATACTGTTAGTATAAAATGTTTCAAAGCTCTCTGAAAAGAACATGTTCAATTAAAAATATGTGTATGCTTTGGGGGGTCAGGGAGGTGGGGTTCTGTTTCTTTGATCTTCACAAAGTAGCCTGTACCCAGTTGGGTTCCAGATTTCAGTAACCATCTTTCAAACCAGTAATTCTACTTGAAACGGACAACCTGCATCATCTAAAACTCTTTCAAACCCAAAGAAAGTCTTTCAGACAGCTTTGCAACTCAATTCCAAATACATTTTAGAATAAATTATTAAAAACAAAGCACCTTAAAAAAAAATACCTATATATGTTGTGTGTGTGTTTTTCTTTATTCTTTAGATTTTGTTTCTCCAGTCTATTACTAGGCAAAATTACCACAAAATTCTTAAGAATTTTCTTATAAAACTGTATATTCACAAAAATAAAGATTGGATAACTTGATTACGGAGTAAGAAAATCAACTGAGGTCTCTTAAACACTATTAAACCATTTTAAAAGGAGGGTTTTCAGTTAAATATGAGGTTTCAGGAATCTTATTGTAATTTTATTTACACTAAGGAAAGAAGAGTTCACTTTTAAATTAATACCTTAATTATATTTTTCTGTTAAGGGAAATATATTGTAATAAAGTTCATGAATAGATCAGTATGCAAATACAGCTGTTTCTTGTGAATGTCTTACAAAGCAAAAATCTCACAAAGGTTTTTTACTGATAGAAAAATGTAGCAAGCTCTTTTCTCTTTTCCCGAAGCCATGTAAACACAAACACTGTAATAATGGATAGTATCCAGAGAAATGAGACCCTTTGCATTTACTTTTTTGCAGCTCTGTTTCAAATCTGCCATTATTATAGCCCTTACCTTCTTTAGTCTTTGTTACTGGCTAAGTGTAGTTTCTCTGTCATCATAGGGTTTGGGTATGGAAAAAAAAAGGGTCAGATCAGGTTCTCCTGTAACATGATTATTGTTTCGTATGTATTCACTCTCAGATAAACTCGAGGTCCTCCATAAAACAAAGAATTGTGTTAAAGTGGAATAGACCCTTTGTGCAGAGGCCAGATGGAAAAGGATCGAGGCATGGGCAGCAAACTCCTCTGGGAATAGAGGAACAAACACGAAAGGCTATTTCTAACCAGAGCCTGGTCCCCAACTTACAATTCATGAATAAGGTGATTTTGAAGAATAACAAGAGGATATTTGTGACAATAAACAAACAAAACCCATATATGTTTTTAACATGATGAGAATTCTATGAATATGAATAAGCAAAGCATAACTTTAAATGAAGGAAAATAGAGATAAAAGGTTCATGAAAAATATCAAAAATAAGAGGAAGGAAATAAAGTGTAATAGGGCAATTTTGGAAGATTGTGATGATAAATAATATGTATTGACAACTTGCTGTTTAAACAATTGTTTTCTTTACATTTGCTTTTAAAATTAAGTAAAAAATAAACCTGGGCAGGTAGATAATCTCACAGATAAACATCAGTAAATTATAGAATACTAAGACATTTATTACCAGAATGCAGAGTGCTAAATTATGCTGGAACACAAAACCTAAAAGGAATTGAAACTTCAATTGACATATTTTTAAATTGCATAACTACCATATTTAAAATTTGCACCCATTTTTCCAGGCTTTTAAGTACAGCAATAGTAATATCATATTTTTTTTCCTTGTTTGAAGGAGCCAGATGGAAAATAAATGGGCAAGCAAATGAAAGTCTCTGGGGATCATGGAAATTGAATGATTATAAAAACCGTATTCCAGACAAGGGCATAGTCTTAGGGTAAATGTTCAGTGTGATTCTCATAATCTCTATTGTTTTAAAAAAGACAATATTTCTGTTCCACATCTTCCTCTTTAAACGGACTGTCTAAAATATCAAGTGAAGAATGACAAGCCATATTTATCTACACTGATTGAAATTTAGTATCATTCTTCACTCCTCAATTTAGAGAACTCCTTATAATTAACTGATGAGCTGTCCTCGAGACAGTGCCATTTAGAGTCATTACTGCACTCTAATTGGGGAGAAATGCTTTTAGAAAGTTCCAATTAGAGACTTTTTCTGCTCTTATAAATACATTTGAAGGAGGTACTGAGGCATTTGTTTTGTGGAGGGGTTTTTGTGTGTGTCTTTATTTTTTATTTTTATTTTTATTTTTTTGCGGAGGAAGTCATAGCTTGGTGCATTGTTTTTTTGTTTCTACTCAAATAATAGAAGATAACACTTTATATTTCGAAGAGTAACGTGAAAAAGGTGACAATTTTTGTTTTTGCTCATCATAATGGTCATGATTATAATAGGAAAAGGGTGAACTTTTCATTATTAGTGAATTGTGTTTCTACTTAAAGGTGGAAGGTCCCCTTGATCTTCAATCCCTCTACATGTCTTTATGGAGAGTTCAGACTTTTCAAACTAGTATCTTGGCAATGTTTTTACAAGTTAAATATAGTGATACGCAGACTACATTTACTTTACACATTAAAATATGTTGACAAAAAAAATTCAAATGGCACATTGTAAGTCATTTAGTGCATATTTTATGGCACTCCGAAGTGAACCCAGATCTCCTGATTCACTCTCCAGTTCAGAAACTTGAGAGTTGAAAGGAATGATCTTACAAGGGGGAAACTGAAGTCCAGTGAAAATTTAACTGTGCTACATTAGTTTAAATATAATTTAAACTCTTTTTTCCAGAAGTACTGTTCGGCATTGACCTTTTTAAAAAAAATAAAGGTAAAGAACAGGATAAAATAAAATGGGTTTGTTGTTTACGAAAATGAGAATAATTGCAATAAAATAAATGAAAAACAAATTCAAAAATAGTTTAAGAAAATTCTAATTAACTGAAAATTTTGTGAAATTATTTTTTTAATCTAGAGCAGCCCCTAGTCTATAATATTTATTTTGGGGGCAAAAAGTATAAATTAACTTTCAAAAATTCTGTTATTTAATAGATTAAGTAAATTGTGAGCCTGAGACAAACTTCTATTAACTAAATAAAGTAAAACACTGCCATCTGCTGACCACATGAAAAAAGCAGCTGCTCTTTGACACCTTTGTAAGTAAATTCAAGAAAATGGTATCAATTTATTCCATATATCTTTTAATCATGCTAAGAAGTACTACGCTGGGTGATGTAAAATTATTCAATCTCCTTTAAAGAAACAGGATTCTATATTCTATACTAGCATGTGGTTGTTCTTGGTAGCACTCTTTGAAAGCAGTCCAGTAGTTAAATGTGATCATAATGTAGCCATATTTGGCCAAAACCACATTTTCTTTTATGGGTAAAATTTGAATGAGTGAGTAAAGCTATTAACTGGGAATTTTGAGTTGGGCAAATTGTATATAAAGACTCTTGCTTAGAAATCTGCAATCCCACTAAAAATTATTTGGAAAAGAGAAAATTTTAAAGTTTGATTCTAAACATAATTATCTCACTTTCCAAAAGTTATTTCATTGCCTGCTGGGGATATAAATCAGACCTAGTGTCTTCCCTCATGTAGTTCACAGTCTAGGGAAGGAAACTGATAGAAACCAGAAATTATAATGTAGAGAATTATAGTGGTACCTGGGTGGCTCAGTTGGTTAAGCCACTGCCTTCAGCTCAGGTCATGATCCTAGAATCCCGGGATCGAGTCCTGCATTGGGCTCCCAGCTCCGCCAGGAGTCTGCTTCTCTCTCAGACCTTCTCCCCTCTCATGCTCTCACTCACTCTCTCTCTCAATAAACAAATAAAATATTTTTTAAAAAAGAATTATAATGGAAGCATATAGAGGAGGCTATATGAGTACCTCTCTCTGCTCTAATAAGGCACACAAATCATTGTCAACAGTTCATAACAACTGAAGCCTAATAAGCATTTGTTCCTGTCTTTAATTGCTATAAATAATCCTTGGACTTGTGCAAGAACTGTATTTTAAAACTTTCTCCCTGAGTGGTGTTTTCTATTGCTTTACTCAGAAACCTCAAAAGGCAATACTCATAACACTTCCATTTTTCTTGTTCCCTGCATCATCTACTCCCTAAATATCTCTCAAACATCAATGCTTCTTTCCATTTTCCCTGGCACTACCCTGGTCTCACTCCCTCAACTGCAATAACCTCTTATTTGGTCTACCCACATTCCCTTGGACCCCTCCCAATCTATTGTTCCCCCTTGCAAATGTTCGGTGGCTGTTAGGACCTGGCATGGGTGGCCCACCGAACACCTCTGTTGTATCAGCTCACACTGTGATTTCTTGTATTTCTCTGCTGCTGCCATCCTACCCTGCTTTCAATCCCTCCTTCCTGGCATGCTCCCCCTGCCACAGGGCCTTTGCATTGTCTATTCCTTGACTCTCCATTCTTCACTTATTATAAAGAAGCCTTCACTGAACTACTTAAGTCACAAAATCCTGCTTTTGTATAGGCACTCAACCTTTCTTCACAGCACTCATCACAGATGAGATTTTATAGTTTTATATGTTAGTAATAACATGTTATTATGTGACTTACGTTTATAAATTCCAGGAGGACAATGACTGTCTGTTTAGGCTTTTTATTGTTCCAATTTGGGCAACACTATTTTGCAATATGAAAACTTTCCAGTTCATATGAAAAAGTATTAAATCAAGTAATTAAGAGATACCATTACTTAATGACATATAGAACAAGTTGGACTATTGCTTCCAAACACATAATATTTCTTCTTATTGGAACATGAATTTATTATTTTTTCCCTGCTTCTTTCCTCCATGCCACCATGAGACTAGAAAACATCTGTTTTCTTTAAAATTGCCTACTGGGTCTAGTTATCTCAATCAGAAAGCTTGCTAACTTAGGGGTGCACTATCTTCAAGATAGTATTATACTGCAGGAGAAACTATAAAGTTAAATAGGGACCTAATTTTTTTCTAGATTTTCTCCATCACTGAAATGTTCTGTGCTTCCTCTTTTGTTGTTCCTTATCACCTGACATTTCTGCCATAATTATGTGCCTTTAAAAATCAAGTTCCTTTTTCACTGTACTTTTGAAACTTCCAGCCAATGGGATAGGAGTAGAAGGACAAGTAACAAACAAATCAACCAAAAACACAACCTACAGCTTCTTTGTTTTACTTTTACACTGTCTCAGTACCTTGGGGTGTTATTTTGTCTTGTTTGGCTTTGTTTTGTTTAAGTAGGCTCCACTGCAGGGGCTTAAACCCATGACCCTGAGTCAAGACCCTGAGCTGAAATAAAGAGTTGGGCGGTTAAGCAACTGAGCCACCCAGGCACCCCACAATACCTTGGGTTTCTAAATAGAAAAAAATCGCTAAAAAACAAATTTCTATTTTCTTGCACTGTCAAGAAGTTAAATCATTCTGAATTCAAATCAAGGGTTACATAAAATCAATTTACATTGTACATACTACATCAAACATTCATTTTTCTTTAAATAAATCCAGATTTCATTTAATGACACACTGAGATGGTTGATTTTATGTGTCAACTTGAGTGGACCATTAGGTACTCATATATTTGGTTAAACATTCATGTGGGGTGCCTGGGTGGCTCAGTCATTAAGCGTCTGCCTTTGGCTAAGGTCAGGATCCTGGAGTCCCAGGATGGAGCCCTGCATGAGTCTTCCTGCTCAGGGGGAAGCCTGCTTCTCCCTCTCTCCCTCCTTGTGCTAGTGTTCCCTCTCTAGGTGTGTTTCTCTCTGTCAAATAAATAAAATCTTTAAAAACAAAAAAACATTCTTCTGGGTTTCTCTGTAGGGTATTTCTAGATGAGATTAACATTTGAATAGGTACACTGAGTAAAGCAGATTGCTTTCCCCAATGTGGGTAACCTCACCCAATCCGCTGAAGGTCCCCTGAATACAACAAAAAGGCCCAGTAAGAGAGAATGTATTTCCTGCCTATCTTCAAGCTGGTACATTGGACTTCTGGCTTTGGACTTGGACTGGAACTTATACCATTGACTTTCCTGTATCTCCAGTTTGCTCAAGGCAGATCCTGCAACTTCTCAGCCTCTGATACTGTGTGAATCAATTCCTTATAATGAATCTCTCATTATTTCTATAGTTTTTTTCTATCTGTATCCTATTGGTTCTGTTTCTCTAGAGAACCCAGACAAACATACATACCATGGTATTTTTTAGGGGGGTACATACCATGATATTAGAGATTGACTATAGGTACATAGATTTTATAGTATTTAAACACAGTTATGTGGATTGATTTTAGTTTTAAATTCCACGTAATTTTATTTGGCTTATAAATAAGAATGAACACACACACACACACACACACACACACAATATCTTTGGTCTTTTAATCACTTTCAAATTTTCTTGGTCAAATGGGAGAAAATCTCCCAATCTCTTTTTTTCCCTCTGAACTTTTCAAAGGAATAGACTATTTATACTTCACTTATACTCAGTTTCTTCACTTAAATCCTTAATAGTCATTCATTTGCTTATTACTTTACCCTCTGTTGAAACTGATCCAATTTTACCTCTGTTGAAACAGTTCTTACCAAAGTCACCAATAATCTAATGCAGTGTTAAATAATTGCTATTTTTTACAAGAGGTTCTCTATCCTTGTTTTGGAAATGCTGATGCTTTCTTTCCTTGGTGCTCTCTACTTCTTTAGTTTATTTTAGAAAAAGGACTTTGGCTGCCTCCATTTTTATCTCAAACTTTCTAGTTCTTTCTAGCTTGTTTCTTGGCTCAGGTGGAAGACCCTGAGGGCAAACCATCCCCTGATGGGAACTGAAACTACCCCCTCAAGTAATAAGGACTGCCCTGAATCGGCAAGATCCCAGGTGACAGACTCCAAGACAGTGATGAACCTGAACTTTTCCCACCTGCGTAAACCCAGCCGCCTTTGTCCCACATTTTCCTTATATAAACCCGGAGCTATTTTCAGCACTTAGTGGACAGTCTTCAAGAGACTAGTTTACAGTCTTCCCAGTGTTGGCCTCACTCAACTAAATTCCTTCCTTGTCTCACCACCACTTGTCTGTCTGTCCTTGGGTTTTGTCAGCCCTGAGTGGCTGCACGTGGTCCGTTTGGTGCCCCCCAGAGGCAGGTGTGCTTACAGGCCTGCGCCCCAGGTGCAATAGGACAGGCTGCTCCCTGGTTCCTCTCAAATTCACTACCCATTCTTCCTGTTTTTTTCACCAAATCTGTTTCTTCTGCCAGATCCTTACAGTTATTGCTCTCCAAGGCGACACCATTATTCCAGGGCTTCTTCCAGTAATTGGTAAGAAGTTCAATTTTAGAGAGCGGACTCTCCACGGCCTGACATAGACAAGAGGCCACGTGCAGCAGATCCACCCTCCCTGACGCCTCTTGACAAGACCCCACCAAAGCGCTGCTACCAGGCTGCCAGTGTGTTCGCAGTCCAACGACGTCCAGCACCGCTCCGGAGTGCGTCCTGTTCCAGGGGGAGGGGAAGAGAACCACATGCCAGTCTGACTGTGACCCCGGCAGTGGGCTTGGGGCCAGGCAGCTGGTCTCAGTGCGGGCCACGCCCACCACCAAAAGCTTCCCGGGGGGCCGTACTTTGGCGCTGTTTCATCTCTGGTAAATGCCTGGTCTGACTCAATTCAAGCCCAGGGCAGCCTCCTGACCAGCCCACTAACGCCACAAGGACCAGACTCTGCCTACAGCAAACAGAGAGCCCTCGCAAGCTGGACTGAAAGGCAAGCACAGCTGTCGGTGACACTAGGATACCTCTGTCGCAGCACATGTAGGAGACACCCTGGAGTGGCAGGTTCTGGGGAACAGGGGACACCGCACTGCAGGACCTCTTCTTTATCAGGCCTCTACTTTCAAGTACAGGAGACGTAGCTGACTTTCCCATCACAGAGAAACAGACACAGCCATAGACAGAATGAGGAGACAGAGGAATATGTCCCAAATGAAGAAGCAGAACAAAATTAGAGCAAGAGACCTAAACAAAATGGACATAAATAACATGTCTGATAGTGAATTTAAAATATGAATTTTAAATAATGCTCATAAAGATACTCCCTAGAATTGAGAAAGGAGTGCAGAACCTCCATGAGATCCTCCACCAAGAGATAGTAGATGTAAAAAAGAACCAATTAGAGCTATTGGACCCACTAAATGGAATAAAAATAGACCACCTAGAATAAATAGCAAACAAGAGGAAGTAGAAGAAAGGATCCACCACATGGAGGAAAGTCATGGAAAGAAACCAAGCTGAGTAGCTGAGTGGGAGAAAAATATGCAAAATGAGAATAGACCCAGGGAACTCAACAACACCGTCAAGCTTAAGAGTTGCACAATTGGGGTTCCAGAAGGAAAAGAGCAAGAAAAAGGGGCAGAAGATTTGTCTGAAGAAATAATAGCTAAAAACTTCCTGAATCTGGGGGAGAAAAGAGAAATCCAGTTCCAGGAGGCACAGAGAGCCCCCAACAAAACCAACCCAAAGAGGTCTGCACCAAGACACAAAATAAGTAAGATGGCTAAAAGTAGTGATAAAGAGAGAATTGTAAAAGCAGCAAAAAAAAAGAAAGCAGTGACACACAAGACAAACCCCATACAGCTATCAGTGGATTTTTCAGCAGAAACCTTTGCAGGCCAGAAAAAAAAGTGGCATAATAAATTCCAAGGGCTAAATGGAAAAGTCTACAGGCAAAAACACTCTATCCAGCAAGGCTTTCATTTAGAATAGAAGGAGAAATAGAGTTTCTCAGAAAAACAAAACTTAAAAGCAAAACCAGCCATTTCCATCACACATGATGCCATCGGTCTGTGCGTCCCATATTCGTAGTCCCACCAACCTTCTGCTCGAGTCAGCACGCACGGCCTGCCACCTGCTCAATGCCAAGTCAACACGCCTGCACCTCAGATTGCCAAGGGCTCAAACTGGCACTCTTCCCCTCAAATTCCAGCCCCTGTGCTCAAATTTGTGCATAAGAGTGGGCATAATTATAACAGCAGAATGAAGCAACCCAGTGACACTAATTCTGTGGAATATATAATGGATAAAAGGTGTGTGCTAACCTGAGAATATCACAAACACATCAAAGAACAATACATACAGCATGATTCTGGTTAGTGAAAAAAACAAACCTGGGAAAAATAAAACAAGATGAAATCAGAGAGGGAGACAAACCATAGAGACTCTTAAGCATAGGAAACTGCTGGTTGCTGGAGAGGAGGTAGGTGGGAAATGGGGTAGCTGGGTGATGGGCATCAAGGACGGCACTTGATGGACTGAGCACTGGGTGCTCTACACAACTGATGAGTCACTGAACTCTACCTCTGAAACTAATAAACACTATATGTTAATTAACTGAATTTAAATTAAAGGAAGGAAACCCCCTAAAAAAGAAATTCAATTCTGTATATTGATTGCATAACTTGATATCCCTAACCTCGACTTTCCCCTATACATTCAGCCTCATATCCAATCACTGCTAGTCATTTCATACCCAACTCTCTAAAATTAAAATCACTATCTTTTCCCTAAACTGATTCCTGTTCCTATTCTCATGTCTCAATTGTAGTAGTCTTCATTTAACCTTCTTTATGAATGAAAATGCTAACATAATGGGACCATATTTGTGACATATGGAGGGTTGTAGATTGCATAGAGGGTAGTAGATTACATTATTATTTACAACTGCTGTTTACAAATATTGGTTGTTCCCCACTGGGAGACAATTCTACTCCCCTGCCCTATTGACAACAGGTCTGACTTGCTCTGGCCAATAAAATGTAAGTGTAATGACTTGTCACTTCCTGGCAGATGCGTAAGAGTCAGAACACAGTTTGTCGTGCTCTTTCTGCCCTATGCCAGGACAACCAAAAATATTCTAGATGCCCTATCAGCTTAGGTGTAGCATGAAGATGAAGCCAATCTGCCCAGAAGGAATAGTGTGACTGAAAATAAAGCTTTAAAATTCTAATCACTGATTTTGGGGTCATTTGTTAACATAACACATCCTAGCCTAGACTGACAGAGCTGGGACTGGAGAAGTTTTAACCAGAGAATTTTATATTCATACACATGATTAGTAATATGTAAAACCCTGTTAGATATGCAAGTCCTATCAGACAATGCTTATATAACTTTTAAAAATAAACATTAAATTGTTCTTAAATATTTAAATATAAATATTGATATTTATTATTTCTCCAAATATTTCTCCTTAAGAGATTTAAATATTTCTTGAAAGAGTAAAATATGAAGCAAAATTAAGAGCTAATGGAAATGAGAATTTGAAATGACTACCTATGAGCACTGAAACTTGGTAAAAGAGCAATATCTGAAAAATAATTGGATACAAATCTGCTTATAAACTGAATCCAAATATCATAAATAATTCCTAAAAGGAAAGATATATAAAATATTAGTATAGTAACACCTTGAATCTAAATTCCATAGTTGGGAAAAAAAAGCTTACAAAATGCATTGTATCAAATAGAGAGAATTAAAAATACATCATTTTACTCTCAATTATGAATACTATAGAAGTAGAGATTAAATAATTACCTCAAAACTCTTAAAGAGTTTAGTAGAGGCTTTGGGGTGCCTTGGGTGGCTCAGCTGGTTAAGCAACTGCCTTCGGCTCAGGTCATGATCCCGGAGACTCAGGATCGAGTCCCACATCGGGCTCTCCCTCGGCGGGAAGCCTGCTTCTCCCTCTCTCACTCCTCCTGCTTGTGTTCCCTCTCTGACTATGTTTCTCTCTGTCAAATAAATAAAATCTTTTAAAAATATATATATTAGTAAAGGCTTTTAATGATGACAAAATAAAGACATTTTTATTTCATTCCTCTCCCTGAAACCTACTACTAATAAAAAAATTGAAAAACAATGTGGGGCGGGGAATGCCAATTTCAATGAAATAAGGAAATGATACAACCCTAAATTACAAAATAGGAAGCTGGTCTACCAGACAATGAAGTGAAATGAGGAAAAAGACTGAACGCTGAGAACCAAATCATGCCGTCTTTAGCCTTGCACAGGACACGGACTTCTCTCAAAGGAAGAGGCACAATCCGGAAAGACTGATTTGAATACCAAGCTCTGGGCCTGGAGGAGCCTCAGCAAAAGTGGAATGTCTAAGTTGAAGTTGAAGGGGTGGCAGAACTAAAGAAGACACCAGGCTGGCATGCCTTCTTTACAGCCTCCCGCCTGTTCTCTAAGCCAAGGAGATTGCTGGAGCTAAAGCAGAGTGAGGAAAAGAAGCGAAGAGCCAGCAATCTTGTATCATTCATCAGCCCTAAATGAAATTTTGCCAGTTACGTACTTTGTATCATGGCAGCAGCTAGCTGTAAGCAAGGCAGGGAAAACAAATACTTATTATACTTTCTGTGGTAGAGACAAGCAAAGGAGAAAGACAGCAAATCTGCAATTTTTGCCCCTATAAGGAAGAAGAAGGAGGAGGAGGAAGAGGAGGAGGATGAGGAAGAGGGGAGGGGGAGGGGAAAGGGGAGGAGAAGGAGGATGGAACCCAGCAATAAAAAAATAAAAAGAGGAGAAAAAGGAAATAAATGAACTGGAAATGCAGGTATACAGTGCAAAATAAATTACCTAATAAATAGACCGAGAGCTAAGATATGTTTCTGCATAGTCTTCGAAGTGGGTTGAATAATGTTCCCCCAAAATTCATGTCTACTCAGAACCTCAGAATGTAACTGAATCAAGAAATAAGTCTTTGCAAATGTAATTAAGACAAGGTCATACTAGATTAGGGTGGACCCTAACTCAATGACTGATAGCCTTATAAGAAAAGGAAAAGACATGCAGAGACACATATAGAAAAGAAGGGCATGTGAGAGTGAAGGCAGAAATTGGAGTGATATATCTACAAGCCAAAGAATGCCATGGATATCAGGAAACTACCAGAAGCTGGGAAGAGGCAAAGAAGTACTCTTCTCTAGATCTTCAGAGAGAGCATAGCCCTGCTGACTTCTTCCTTTCAGACTCCTAGCTTCCAGAACAATGAATCAATAAATTTTTCTTTCAAGCCACTCCATTTATGTTACTTTGTTATGGCAGTTCTAGGAAACTAATACATTCTCCAAGAAATTAAATACAACATGAATGTGGTAGACACATTTTAGGGTAGTTCCCATGATTCCTACTTCTTGATGTTTATGTCTCCATATTATTTTTTCTCTTTCAGTATACGTAGGACCCATAATTTGCTTCTAATCAATAGAATTCAGTAAATGGGATAGGATGTATATGACTATATGATTGACATGGAGGTTAACGGCACCAACCCCTTGTACAGTCGAAAAATCCACATAAACTTTTGACTCCTTAACTGCTAATAGCCTATTGTTGAAAGGAAGCCTTACTGGAACATGGAGAGGCAACTGATATATATTTTGTACATTATATGTATTATACACTGTATTAGTAGAATAAAGTAAACTAGAGAAAAGAAAATGTTATTAAGGAAATTATAAGAGAAAATTCATTACAGTATTGTATTTATTGAAAAAATTCACATGTAAGTCGGTCTGCGTGGATTCAAACCCAGGTTGCTTAAGGGTCAACTGTATATATGATCACATTACATAAGACTGACCATCTTGTTAGGAGAACTGCCCTTGCTAACTTCAAAGGAACAAACTACCAGGTAGTGAACTTCATGCCACTTGGAGAGGAACACAAAGCAAGGAGGGGAGGGTGGAAATAGCCAGCAAGAAAATGAGGCCCTCCGTCTGGCAGCCAGCAAGGAACTAAATTCTGCAAACAGCCATGTTGAGATGGGAGGTAGATCCTTCCTCAGTCAAGCCTCAGATGGAACAGCAGCCTGATGCCTCGATCACAGCTTTGTGGGGTTTCAAAGCAAAGGATCCAACTAAGCTGTGCTCACTGTGCTCAAACACTTAACCCACAGAGATCACAAATATGTGTTGTTTGAATCCCCCAAGTTTGTGGTAATGCTATTATGCAGCCAGAGATAACAGTGTTCTCTGCTGAGGAAGAACTTGGAGAGTTAAGAGTTTATTTATTTATTTATTTAGAGTCAAGAGTTTAACAATTTAAGGCATTTGAGGAGGGGAATATTGAGATGGAAGACCTTAGAAAATAAACAAAAGAGATAAAAGCCACATTAGAAAAATACAGTTAAAAAACAACAACCCAGAAACATGCAGTTGGCATTTTGGTGTTTATTCTTTATTTTTTATTTATTTTTTTTTAAAGCTTTTATTTATTTTGGGGCGCCAGGGTGACTCAGTCGTTAAGCGTCTGCCTTTGGCTCAGGTCATGATCCTGGAGTCACCAGGTTCAACCCCCGCATCAGGCTCCCCATTTGGCAGGAAACCTGCTTCTCCCTCTCTCACTCCTCCTGCTTGTGTTCTCTCTCTAGCTGTATTTCTCTGTCAAATAAATAAATAAAATCTTTAAAAAATAAAAATAAAAAAATAAGGATTTTATTTATTTATTTGACAGAGAGAGAGCACAAGCAGGGGGAGCAGCAGAGGGAGAGAGAGAAGCAGGCTCCCCACTGAGTAGGGATCCTAATGGGGGAGTCAATCCCATGACCTGAGCTAAAGGCACACACCTAACCAACTGAGCCACCCAGGCATCCCTGGTGTTTATTCTTTAAATCTTTTATTCCCTTTTGCACATGTTTGTTCATCTCCGAAATAAAGGCCAATTTTCAGATCTTTAAGAAAAGAAAAAAATTAGACTCAGCAATCTAATGAAATCACATGATGTAAAATGAAAAAAAGTATAGCAATATAACAATAGATTTGATATGAAAAAATAACATATAGGCATAAGGAAGAAAATAGATTTGAGGAAGACATAGAAATTGAGGAAGAAAATAGAGTAAGTACACTTAAATAAATAACAAAAAAAGTAATCACATGATACTTTCAGGAAATAAAGAACAGAATTTGCAGACTGAAAGAGCAAACTTTATCCAAGAGAAAAACTGATGCAGAATGAGTGCACCAAAAAGTATCTCAGTACCCCAAATATCCAGTTGTTAAATTTTAAGAATGAAAACAGAATTCTGTGGAAATTATATTCAGGAAAGCAAGAAGCATTTGAAGTGCAAAAACAAACAAACAAACAAAAGACTCTCCTTGGATTTCCACATAGCAATAGTTGAATGTCAGAAAACAGTGGAATAATGTCTAGTCTATACATTTCTGAAGGAGAGAAAGTATGACTGTAAAATTTATCCCTAGCTTAGCTATCCTTCAACTATAAAGAGAAAGACAAATTCTTAAGGGTACAGAAACTCAGGAAGTACATTGCCCATAGACCTTTTTGAAAAAAAGTATGTTAATGAAGTTTAGTCAACGAAGAGGTATATAGAATTATAGAACTCAAAAAAAAAACAAAACAAAACTGAGGTTAAAGGAACGATAAAGAACACTGAATCCCTTTAGGTATAAAGCCACCACTGAAAAGTGTCAAGAATTTTGACTGCAGATTAATTATATAATGTTGACATTATATAATTAATAATCTGAGTAATGCAATATGGGGGATGGGTGTGGAAGAGCCTGTAAGTGCATAAACCTCCCCTTCTTCCAAACAAAAAGGTCATGGATACTCTGCAAAGTCAAAACATGTGGCTTATGAAGTCATGAGTCCAACCTCCTTATAGTTTGCTTAACTCAAGAAAAAATTTTTAAAAATGTATTATTAAGGTGCCTGGGTGGCTCCGTTGTTAAGCCTCTGCCTTAGACTCAAGTCTTGAAGCCTGCTTCTCCCTTTCTCACCTCTCCCTCCCATCCCCCACCGCTTCTGTTCCCTCTCTCGCTGTCCCTCTCTCTGCCAAATCAATAAATAAAATCTTTAAAAAAAATGTATTATTATTAGTAGGGAAACACTGATGTCAAGTTCACCAATTCCTCCAGCTTCACTTCAGTTTCTCCTTTTGTTCAATTACATTTTAATTGAATAATTTGTCAAAAACAATCCTTAATCCCCATTTTGATTTTATTTGCATAAGTGAATATAGAAAAGTGAAATTATGCTAACCAAAGTTTAGTAATGCTTATTTTTGGGCAACAGGATTTGGGATAAATTATGCCTATCTCCTTGTATTTTTGTGAATTGTTTATTTAGATTTTTTAAATGATAAATGTGAATGGCCACCTGGGTGGCTCAGTTGATTAAATGACTGGCTCTTGATTTTGGCTCAGGTCATGTTTTCAGCATCCTGAGATTGAGCCCCACATCAGGCTCTGTACCAGGCATTGAGCCTGCTTGGGATTCTCTCTTCTTTTCTCTCTATCCCTCGCCACCCATAAAAAAATAAAGGAAAAAAATTATGTGTGTCTATTTTTATAAAACTAACTTTTCTTATAAATACGTCTTGTTAATTACTAATAAAAGTATATGTATACCTAATAAAATAAAAGAGAAGATAAGCATATTATTGATTAAATAAATCCAAAATTTAACTATATGCTATTTACAGATACATATGGAACAAAATGACTTAATAAGCCTTTAGTTTATTGTGCAAGAAAATATTAGGAAAATACAAGCGAAAGAAAGCATAATTGCTACAAGAAATGAATGCGTTTCAGAAAAAAAAAGCCACCTGCATTAAACACATTTTATAGAAAATAAAGGAAGGACATCTGGATGGCTCAATCAAGCATCTGACTCTTATTTCAGCTTAGGTCATGATCTCAGGGTCATGAGATGGAGCTCTGTGACAGGTTCTATACTAGGCATGGAGCCTCCTTAAAATTCTCTTTCTTGCTCTGCCTTTCCTGTCACCTGCCTTTTTCAAATAAATAAACAATGAATTAATTAAAATTAAAATGTATTATGCAAAAGGTATTTGAATAAAAGAAGCAGTTAGAGTAGGCAAAAAAATAAAACAATTTAAAATATACAAAATATATTGGGTGCCTGGGTGGCTCAGTGGGTTACAGCCTCTGCCTTCAGCTCAGGTCATGATCTCAGGGTCCTGGGATCGAGGCCCGCATTGGGCTCTCTGCTCGGCAGGGAGTCTGCTTTCTCCTCTCTCTCTGCCTGCCTCTTTGCCTACTTGTGATCTCTCTCTCTCTCTCTCTGTCAAATAAATAAATAAATAAATCTTTAAAAATATATATACAAAATATAAATGAAATCAGTTTGTACCCTATAAACAAAACATATGATTTCTCAGTGCCTAAGAATATCTACAAAATTTGATTACATATTGAATGAAAAAATACACAATGATTTCTGAAAGATGGAAGACCATATTCACTGACCATAATGCAATAAAATTAGATAAATAAAAGTAACAACAACAACAAAAGAGGGACTATTCAATCCCTTGGAAATAATATTTTGCTAAAGAACCATTGGTTAAAAAGAGAAATGAAACCTGCAATTATATATGAATTGGATATTAATTAACAACAACAATAATACTACATATCAAAGTAGGGGTTGGACTCAAAACTCTTCACACAGAAAAATGCATCATCTTCAATGTATTCGATCCTTTTTGTTTTAGTTTCAGGTATCTATCTATCATCTATCTATCTATCTATCTATCTATCTATCTATCTATCTATCTATCTATCTATCATCTATCTAAGTGATCTCTACACCCAGTGTGGGACTCAAACTCACAATCCAGAGGTGAGCCAGTCAGGCACCCCTCAAGTATTTATTTAGATTCCAATGTATTTACTCTTTAACAAGAAAAGGAATAAAAAAGGAAGAAAGATAAGGAGGAAAGGAGGAAGGAAGAAAAGCAGGAAAAGTATGAAATATATCTAAGAACCAAGAAAAATAACAATAAACATATAAAGGGAAATGGAATGAATAAAGATTAATTAGAAAATAGTAGTACTATAAAAAATATGTAACTTTGGGAAACAAACTATTCCAACTACTTTCAGTTAGGCATCTGCCTTTGCCTCAGGTCACCATCCTGGAGTCCCCGGATCGACCCCCGCATCAGGCTCCCTGCTGGGTGGGAAGCCTGCTTCTCCCTCTCTCACTCCCCCTGTTTGTGTTCCCTCTCTCACTATTGCTGTGTCAATTAAATAAGTAAAATCTTTTTTTAAAAAAAGATAAAAGCAGTCTGGAATGAATGCTGGGTACTAGTTACCTACATCTACCATAATAGTATTTCCTGAGCAGTCATACCAGGCACTATTTTCAGCCTCTGATATGTACTAACTGATTTAATCTATACAAAATATCCCTACAGTTTTTGGTACAATTATTAACCTCTAGTTTACAGACAAGGAAAATGCATGTAGAGATCAAGTAATTTATGCCAAGTTTCATGGTAAAGGGCTATGTCAGGATTCGAATATAGTCAGTCTCTGACTCTAGAACTTGCACTCTATACTGTTACATGGAACATTTGCTGTTTTTTTTCCTTCCTTTTTTAAAGACCAATACAAATTTGGGGTGTGTAGGTGGCTTAGTTGGTTTAACAACCCACTTGTGATTTCTGCTCAGATCATGATCTCATGGGGTATGAGATTGAGACCCGCACCGGGATCCGTGCTCAGGGGGAGTCTGCTTGAGATTCTCTCTCTCTCTGATCCTCCTCCCACTTGTACCTTCTCTCCTTTTCTCTCAAATAAATAAATCTTTTTAAAGAATCAATAAAAATTTTAAACTTTCATCAAAATTAGTGGAGAAAAGCAAGAGCAAAAAAGTGAACATAAACTATTAGGAGTTAGGGGTTCTACCACTGAGAGAGAACATGACAAATGTTACATGATGGTACAGGAGAAAACTTGATGGTGTCAAATTAAAAATTTTTAACAAAATGGATATTTCTCTCTTTTTTAAAGATTTTATTTATTTATTTGACAGAGAGAAACACAGCTAGAGAAGGAACACAACAGGGGGAGTGAGAGAGGGAGAAGGAGGCTTCCCACCAAACAGGGAGCCTGATGCTAGGTTCGATCCCAGGACTCCAGGATAATGACCTGAGCTGAAAGCAGACGCTTATGACTGAGCCACCCAGGTGCCCCTGAAATGAATATTTCTAAGAAAATATGATAGTCCCAAACTGATGCAAAAATGAATTTGGAAAAGTCAATGTATCACTAGTCATAGTAAAAAATAGCTACCCTTCAAAAAAGCATAAGACCCAAACAGATTTTTTTAATTTTTTCTTTTAATTTTATTTGAGAGAGAGAGGAAGTGAGCATGCAAGCACAAGTAGGGGGAGCACCAGAGGGGAGAGAGTAGCAGGCTCCCCACTGAGCATGGAGCCACTGGAAGCTCAATCCCAAGACCCTGAGATCATGATTCCAGCCAAAATGAAGAGCTGGATGCCCAACTGATTGAGCCACCCAGGTGTCCCAAGACCCAGACAGTTTTATGAGCAACAGCTGAAAAATCCTCAAGCAACAGATCATCTCTATACTGTTGTGCCATTTATAAAATTTCTGAGCCACACTACTGGGTTTAGTGAAAATGTCATGTTGCTTCTCTATAGTTCACCTTAACCACATTAAAAATAATCACATTGGGGTGCCTGGGTCGCTCTGTCAGTTAAACATTTGCCTTTGGCTCAGGTCGTGTTCCCAGGGTCCTTGGATGGAGCCCCACGTTGGGCTCCCTGCTCAGGAGGGAGCCTACTTCTTCCTTTCTCTGCCCCCCCACCCCCCAATGCTCATGCTTTCTGGCTCATTCTCTTTCTCTCTCTCAAATAAATATCTTTTAAAAAACCCCACATATTTCAGGGCCTGTATTATAGCAGAAAAGTAATATTTTCACAGACATAATTCCCTTGACTGTTTTCTCTCTTTCTCTTCCTCTCCCTGGGACTTAAAGGGATTCAAAGGGCTTACGTACAGTCATAGTATGATGGGATGAGCTGTCTTCAACATATAGCCACCTTTCCTCAGTGTCATTGGCTGAGTCCTGGTTGACCTTATCTGGTTTCCAGTCAGTCAATTCCATTATTGTCTGCTTCCCAATTACCTCTCTTACCTGTGGTACTTCTCCAGTCTTCATAGGGTTCAAACAAGCAAGAAGAAAAGAATTTGGTTCCTCTGTCATTCCTTCTGAGGATACACAGTGGCTTTCCACGAGTCTTTCTCACTCCTGGACTCCTAGATGTTGAGCAGAAGTTTTACTCAACTATTCCACACCATGTAAAGTTGATGGACACTTCTGGGCTCAACAGCTTACAGCTGCAACCAGACCTGAAGCTGAGCACAGGTCTCTCCTGGTTCTATATCCCCAATATTTCCTGCAAGATCATCACCATCTCCTGTCTCCTTTAGGAGCTAAAGGCCCAGAATGGGGGTGGACATGGAAAGGTGAGGGAGAACTTGGCTTTTTCTTGGAGATTGTACCAATGTCCACACCTTGCTTTCTCTCTATCTCTATGGAGGATAGCAAGAAGACAAGGATAGGATAGTGAGAAGACAAAGATAGGAAGCTTTTTAAAAACCTGGAGTCAAGAATGTGGTGGTCAGGAGACTTATTGTGCTTATTTACATGTCCTGTCAGATTACTTCTTTTATTATTATTATTTTTTTAGAGATTTTATTTATTTGACAGAGAGAAACACAGCCAGAGAGGGAACACAAGCAGGAGGAGTGAGAGAGGGAGAAGCAGGCTTCCCGCCAAGCAGGGAGCCCGATGTGGGACTCGATCCCCGGTCTCCGGGATCATGACCAGAGCCGAAGGCAGTTGCTTAACCAATTGACCCACCCAGGCGCCCCAGATTACTTCTTTCTTAAACCTAGACTTGGACCTTTGAGGTTCAAAACTAAGACTTTGATGCTTTTGTTTTTCTGTTTCCACTACGATAAGAAGTTAAAGGAGGAAAAGAGTTTGCTGACCTATGGGCTAATAACCACCAACACTCGTAGTTGACGGTAAGCTCAGTGTACACTTCTCTCAAAAGTTATCCTCCACGTGCAGTTTGAGTCCCCAGTCTTCTTTCTCTGGACTTTCTCTCTCTCAAGACATTGCTGCAGAAATGATCAACTCTTGTGCCATCTATGCTACCGTTATTTTCTAGACCCAGTTCCTGGATTCTCTTCTGTTATCTACATCAAGGCACACTCAATATAAAATGGAGATAAACTTGTCACTAAAGCTATACAGAAGTAAAATTATGTATATTGAAACTTTCACAAAATGAAATTGGGGAGGGATAACTGTGCTGTATTTTAAGATTTTTGTTGTTGGCCTTTTCTCATGTCAACATGAAGTTCTTCTAATTAAGCTATGGATTCCTTGGGCTCACAGACTAAATATTTATAGTTCTTTCTGTATATTATATGCTTGGTGGAAGCGTCTACAACAGCTCCAGTTGTAAAACTACTTCATGATTTGGATGGAAACACACAGCCAACTTCATCTCTCTATTCAGG
This sequence comes from Spilogale gracilis, assembly GCA_004023965.1. Lineage (NCBI taxonomy): Eukaryota > Metazoa > Chordata > Mammalia > Carnivora > Mephitidae > Spilogale > Spilogale gracilis. The sequence continues at coordinate 64,782 of PITA01004270.1, forward strand.
GTTGCTAACCGAAGAGGACTTCTTACCTGTTGTCAGAATTTATTGGCCACTCTCCTCACTGTCCACAGCTCCCATCTGTGGGAGCAATATGGTGTAATATTCTTGATACCTACGAAGTCTCTGCTCTGACTGCATTAACGTCTCACATGGAACTCATTATGTAGTTCTCGAATCTGAGCAAAGCTTGCCTTCTCAGGGTCCACACCACTTTGCCTCAGCTTCCTTTATCCCTTCCAAGAGGGCATGACAAAAACATCTCTTCCTCCCTTGCATCTGCTTCACCTCTCATTTTGTCTCAATCTCCTCCTTTGTTATTATTCCCAACATATTGCCCTTACTCTCTAAATCTTTGTTGATTGATTGGTTGGTTCTGCATAATACAACAGGGTTACTGACTCTATTTAAAAAATAATGAGAATTGTGACTTCCCGCAAGCATGAGTAGGGAATAGATAAACTCCTGCATGACAAATCCAAAAAAATGAACACTTTATCTTATTAGATTGTTTCCACTGAGATGTAAATGAAACAAGTGATAAATCACCACCATCAACTAAATTATAAACATTGCTTAGGCTTATAATAATCATTATTAGATCAGCAGCCATTTTTTTCCTTGTTTTTAAAATTACTATCTTGGTCAAAAAGAAGAAATGAAAATTGTCCATGGGATCAATATGTGTTCTTTTAACCCGACCCCAATTCCTAATAGTGGGTTGCAGATGCATTAAATGCTGGCTTGTGTGGGGCTCCATCAGGGCCTACGGGATCAATGGCAGCATTAGCAGTCATATTAGAGCCATACTACCTCGTATTCCACTTCTATTCTAGTAACAGTTGGTCCATGGCTCCACAATGTTCGATATGTGAAGATCTGGATTTTGTATTCATTTTAATTCATTGGCTTTTTCTTAGTGATGGTAGACTGGTTTCACTCACACCTTTCCTGAATTGTATTCCCCAATTTACCATAGCTTCATGGCCGGCCATGTAGACTCCCAACTCAAAAGATTGAGGCATTCCTCTCAAATTTTAGAAATGTAATGAAATGGGGGCACCTGGGTGGCTCAGTTGGTTAAGTGTCTGCCTTTGGCTCAGGTCATGATCTCAGAGTCCTGGGATCGAGCTCCACTTTGGGCTCCCCGCTCAGGGGCAGCCTACTTCTCCCTCTCTCTTGGTCCCTCTGCCCACTCATTCTCTCTCTCTCTTTCTTAAATATATAAATAAAATAATTTTTTTTTAAGTTGAATTTATGAACAAGTATACATTTTTCTTTCTTTCTTTTTTCTTAAATAAGGGTTCCTTTTCTAATATAATAAACAGGGCTTTCTCTTAAACTATTGCACTACCTGTCACCTATCAGATATTGATAATTTTAAAATCACACTTAATCTGTCCCTTGGAGGCAAATGTGGCATTTTAATGAGAGAAAATTAGTACTTTTTGTTTAAGGAAGTTGAATAATAAAAAGAACATTTTAAGAAAATGGATATTTAGAAATATTTCCATTCTATGATGTGAGTGTGTGGGAGATACTGAGATGAGTGGATCAGATTAAAGAAGGACTTCCTACCCAGCTGTGCGGGCAGAGGTCGGCTGCTTCAAGGTTAGCCTCAGGTACAGAGCTACCCTTCCTGGGATACATGGTGACGGAGTGGTGCAGGGGTATGAAGGCTCAGCCTTTGTGACCAATGCAAGATAGATGCTCCTGACTTCCCTGTTTGAAGGGTAATCTAAGCGTTGTTGGCTTCCATCAAAGTTTGATTTCTTCCTCTGCCTCACTCCGTTTCCTCTTTCTTTTCTTTGGTCCTTGAAAAACATCTTGTCCCCAAACTCAGAAATGTCTGCTTTCTGAGAACCTAAACTGTAGCATGTATCACTTAGTAAAACTGTACACACCTAAAAATTTAGAAACAGATTTTAACATTAAAAAAAATCTTCATTATGAAGAGTTCCAATGTTTTTGAAAATATTTTTCAAAATAGCCAGCTTGGGGGCTCAGTCAGTTAAGCATCTGACTCTTGATTTTAGCTCAGGTCATGATCTCAGGATTGTGAGACTGAGCCACATCATGCTGGGCTCCATGCTGGGTGTGGAGCCTGCTTAAGATTCTTTCTCTTTGGCTCCCTCCCTTCCAACAAAATAATAAAAAATAAAATATTTATGAAAAATATAAAAATTAACTTTTTTTACAGGATTTTCATGATCAAAATTATAGATCAAAATTTACTCTTCAAATTTCAACACTATATTTTCCTAATCATTAGATTAAACCAAATTATTTTAATAAGTAGAATTAATGATGAATTTTCTGGATTAAGATTTATATATTTGAATGTGGTATGTTTTTCAGCCAAAAAACTATTAAATCTGAGTATTTGAATAAAATGAACTTGGATATAGACGGTCAGATTGGTATATTACAAAGTATTAAAACAATGTTTTCAAGAATAATAAAGTATTCACATTATTCTTTCTAAAAACATTGATCTCACTAAAATAATTATTACTAATGAGAGCAAAAATGTTTTTATATGTTCAATAAATAAAATAGCTGTTTATAAAATTCTATTTCATCTTGCCAGCATATGTTTTTTACATGTATATAATTTATAAATATCTTGGGCGGTACTTAAAAATTTTTCACTGTTACTATATGGACACAATATTAAAACTTTTGGTCATCAGGGCACCTGGGTGGCTCAGTTGTTAGGCATCTGCCTTTGGCTCAGGTTGTGATCCCAGGGTCCTGGGATGGAGCCCTGCATGGGGCTCTCTGCTTGGTGGGAGCCTGCTTCTCCCTCTCCCACTCTCCCTGCTTGTGCTCTCCCTCCCTCTCTGTCTCTCTGTCTCTCTGTCAAATAAATGAATAAAATCTTAAATTTTTTTCTTTTGTTATCATTGCAGTACACCATACACAGTCTTTGATATTCAAAGAAAAAAGACCTGTGACAAAGATCAAGATGAACAGAGAAAACAGGAGAGGATAGCAGAAAGAAAAGTTTATATTTTAGCAACCAGAACATATTCCCTTATCCTGAGATAGCATAAATTAAAATCACAAGAGACTAGATTCTCAGGTGATTTTCTTTGCCTCCCCCATAGTGTATTCCATACCCTGGAATTCATTCTAGATCAAGAGAGTGATAGTTAATTCTATGTGTCGGCTTGACTGGGCCACAGGGAGTTAAGAGATTTAGTCAAACGTTATTCTGGGTATGTTTGTAAGGGTGTTTCTGGACGAGGTTAATATCGGAATCAGTAGACTGAGTAAAGCATATGTCCTCCTCAATGTGGCTGGGCCCTATTCAATTAATTGGAGACGCAGACAGAACAGAAAGGCTGAGCAGCCATTTTGACTACCTGTGTTACAGGGGCGGTCTTCTGCTTTTGGGCTAGAACATAAACCATCGGCTCTCCTGGGTTTATAGCTTGCTGACTACAGATTTTGGAACTTCTTAGCCTCCCTAATCACATGAGCAAAGTCCTTATTTGTCTGTCTGTCTGTCTGCAACTAAGTTGCAGGGAAACAAGAGGACCTGGCTTCAGGGGTCCCAAAGACCAGATTCATCCACCTGCTGCTAGCAAAATCCAAAAGCAAAGAGGTGAAACAGGAAAGGAATTCGGTTCAGTAAGGCCAACACTGGGAAGACAGCTGACTAGTCTCTCACAGACTGTCTGCAAAGTGCTGAAAATACTCCCAGCTTTATATAAAGAAATGTCATAAATGTGGGTCAAAGGTTGGCGGATTTGTGCAGGTAGGAAGGTCAGGTTGATCATTGTCTTGGAATCTGGCACGGGGGTGTTGCTGGGTCAGTAATAAGGCAGTGCTTATTGCATAAGGGGTAGTTTTGGTTCCCATCAGGGGATGGTTTGCCCACATGGTCTTTTGCCTAAGTCAAAGAATAAGCTGGAAAGAAGAACTTAATCTCAAAGTGCAGACTAAATTCAAAATGGAGGTAGTTCAAGTTCTTTCTGTTATCTATTTACCTAATTATAGAGAATTCTCTATATAATTAAATAATTTTCTTCCTTCCCCCATTACTGTCTTCACAAAATACTTTGAACTCTACCCGATAAAGAATAAGGAAGTGGATGGGCACCTGGGTGGCTCAGTTGCTAAGCATCTGCCTTAGGCTCAGGTCATGATCCTGCAGTCCTGGGATCAAGCCCCACATCCGGCTCACTCCTCGGCAGGAGGCCTGTTTCTCCCTCTCCCACTCCCACTGCTTGTGTTCCCTCTCTCGCTGTGTCTTTCTCTGTCAAATAAATAAAAAATCTTAAAAAAAAAGAATACAGAAGTAGAGGGAGTGTTTGTTATCAAGTGAGGTTGAACTCTTTGGTCTTTGTCCTGAGAGGTCTCTAACTGTATATTGTTGGAAGTTCTTGGCGTTAACAAAATTCTAACATCTACCCTATTTAGTGTAGAATTGAGCTGTATTAAGCACTTTATTACTTATATAAAACTTCAAAAAAAACCAAGGTAGGTATCAGGTGAGGAAAAAAGTTTACACTTTTCCAAGGTACCCAAAGCAGAGAGAGTTAAATAATGAACCATGCTTCCATTATCAGATTGAACAATTACCGATATTCACCACCCTTGTTTTATCTGCTAGTTTATTCTTTCCTTTCACCTCTTGTTTCGGTGTTCTGTTTATGATAAATTCCTGACACTAGGTCGTCTACACATAGTTTAATATGTACCACTAAAAAATAAGAATTTTTTAAGAAAGATTTTTATTTATTTATTTTATAGACAGACACAGCAAGAGAGGGAACACAAGCAGGGGAGTGAGAGAGGGAGAAGCAGGCTTCCCGCCGAGCTGGGAGCCCGATGTGGGACTCGATCCTGGTAGTACAGAATCATGACCTGAGCTGGAGGAAGACACTTAATGACTGAGCCACCCAGGCGCCCCCCAGAATTTGTTTCAAAACAAACTGTCAACATCACATAAAAGTCAACATATTTTCTTAATATCCATTTAATACGCAGTTCATATTTCAACTCTCTAATTGCATCTAAACTCCCTTTTCCTGGTTGGTTTATTAGATTAGAGATGCACACAAGATTCACAGTTAATATATTTGCTCTATTTTATTTTATTTTATTTTATTTTTTTAAGATTTTATTTATTTATTTGACGGAGAGAAACAGCTAGAGAGGGAACACAAGCAGAGGGACTGAGAGCAGGAGAAGCAGGCTTCCTGCCGAGCAGGAAACCCGATGTGGGGCTCGATCCCAGGTCTCCAGGATCATGACCTGAGCCGAAAGCAGTCGCTTAACCAACTGAGCCACCCAGGCGCCCCTATTTGCTCTATTTTAAAAGTCTCTCTCTTTTTTTTTAACTTACCATTGATTTATTGGTGAAACTGGGTCACTTATCTTGAGTCTTGAGAAATGACCCATTTGTCTAATTGTTTCCTTGTGGTATTGTTTAACTTTTCCTCTAGGCCCTGGAGAGGAATGAACAAACAAATAAATAAATAAATAAATAAATAAATAAATAAATAAATACACACACACACACACACACACACACACACACACATATATATATATATATTTTTTTTCTTTTTTAAGGAGTCTGCACACCCAGCATAGAGCCCCAGTGCCGGGATTAAACTCATGAACTTGAGAATGAGCTGAGATCAAGAGTCAGACACTTTACAAAGACTGAGCCATCCAGGCACCTCAAGCCCCTATATTTCTTAAGCTAGAATTTGGTTTGAAAGTTCTAATTAAATTCAGTTGTTGTTCTGTTTTGTTTTGGTCTTTTATTGACAAGACTACTTGTGCTGTATACTCTACATTGTATCATATCTGAAGGTACATCATATATGGCTATCCAACTTTTACTGAGGCTTATGTTTGATCCCTGTTTTTTTGTGGTGGCAAACTGGCCTCCCATTTTTTTTTTAAGATTTTATTTATTTATTTATTTATTTATTTGTTTGTTTGTTTGTTTGTTTGTTTAAAGAGCGCGAGATCAGGAGCAGAGGGAAGGATAGAGGGAGAAGCAGCTTCCTGCCAAGCAGGGAGCCCAATTCGGGACTTGATCCCAGGTCCCTGGGATCATGACCTGAGCTGAAGGCAGACACTCAACCAAATGAGCCACCCAAGTGCCCTGGTCCTCCCATTGTTACGGGTTCCTATCAATTTTTTCCCTAATGGATTTTTCTCAGCCCACCAATTCTTTTATATTTGTTTTCTGGAATTTTTCTCTAAGTCACTTCCCTTTATCAGTGAGGACTATTTTAATTATTGTACACAGAACTGATGTGATAAAAGCTTATTTCTTTCTTATTAATTACCATTTTCAAAGTAGTGAGTCAGTGCTTTTACTACCTCCAATGATTTCTGATAAGTTCTTGTTAATTTTTTGTTTTTGGTTATCTCTCTCTATTGGAATATCATTATCACTTATGAATTTTTATAAAATTATTTTTAATGAATTGAAATTATTGTTTTTATGCTCAAATTATTCCATCATTGACTAAACTGGCACTTACCTCCTTTTGACAAGACCCTATTATAGTTTGATGTCTGCTTTGTCTTTTACCACCAGATGTCTAAGGCTTTCTTATAAATTGCCTGACCTGGACTGGAATCCAGCCATTTTTATAAGGTGCCCTACTTTCTTTTATTGATGAACGATATCTAGAGCTCACCATCTGTCAGTAGCTGTGTCATTGCTTAGACATTTTCAGTAGACAGAGCTAACTTCTTATTACAGAAAATTTAACCTCTTACTATAGGAAACTTTAAACATACTTATAAGCAGAGAAAATAGCATAATAAATCCCTCATGGGCTATTTTCCATTTTCAACTGATATCTGTGTTTTGCTTATCTTATTTTATCTAGTTCCCAACTTTCTATAAAAAGCTCTTGAAAATCTAGGACAGAAATATGGACAAGGGACAGGAAGTAAAACTCTATAAATGAGAACTCACAAATAGCCAGAAAACTTGGAATGATATTTGAATTTCACAATAATTTTCAAATTATAAGAAGTAAAGATTAAAAATATGATTGCCCATTGTGAATAGGTTATAGAAAAACAGAATGTTTTTCTATAACCAATTGGTATAAGCTTTTTTGGACAACAGTTTAAACAGTTTAACAAATTATTAAGAAACCTGAAAACCAGAGTTGCTTGGGTGGGTTAAGTATCTGCCTTCAGCTCAGGTCATTATCCCAGGGTCCTGGGATCAAGTCCCGTATCAGGCTCCTTTCTCAACAGGGAATCTGCTTCTCTCTCTGCCTGCTCTTCCTGCCACTCCCCCTGCTGTGTGCTCGCGCTCTCTCTCTCTCTCGCTCTCTCTCTCTCTCTCTCTCTCCCCCTGACAAACAAATAAAATCTTAAAAAGAAAAGAAAAGAAAAAAAAACAACCTTAAGTCTATTTTCTCTTCTGTAATAAAGAAACTTTAAATACAAGGATTTAAATAAGAGAGAGATTTACTTCTTTCTGCTCCGTGGAGTCATTTAAGGGTAGAGGTGAGCCGGAAGACTGAGGCAATAAGAGGCATCCTTGTCTTGTGCATGCATGGTAAAGGCTGGGTCATCACAACAACCAACTTCCTGGTGGCAGAACGGGGAAAGAACATGAAGAGGCAAGTCCAGTGTTGTCAAGAGCAAGCCTATCCACTTGTATTCTACTAGTGAAAATGTATGTATGGTGAAAATGTAATTATAGGTAGCTATACACTAATCTTCAGGGATAGCTGGGGAATATAGTTTAGTTGGTCAGCCATGTGTAAGGAGGAGAAAACAGATTTTGGTGAACACTTCATGATCTCTTCCATACTTATGACCCAGGAATTTCATTCTAAAAGTTTAACTTTAAAAATTTTGACTGTTCCCAAAGATTTACCTGCAAGTATCACAACTTTGTGTATAATTGTAGAAATTAGAATCAACACAAATGTATACAACAGTGAATTCTTCAGATTTTTTTTAAAGAGAGAGTGCATACAGACGTACAACGGGGAGACAAAGGGAAAGGGAGAGAGAGAATATATATATATATATATTTATATATATATAAAATTTTTAATTAATTATTTATTTATTTTAGAGAGAGAAAAAGAGAGAGAGAGCAGGGTGAGGGGCAGTGGGAGAGGGAAGGAATCTCGGGGAGACTCTGAGCTGAGTGTGATGCCTGATCATGACCTGAGCTGAGATCAAGAGCCAAATACTTAACGAACTGAGAGACCAAGGTTCCCTTCTTTCAATAGATTACTATGCATTATTATGAAGAAATACTGTGTAGCTCTTGTGTTTTTTTTTTTTTTTTAAGATTTTATTTATTTGACAGAAAGAAACACAGCCAGAGAGGGAACACAAGCAGGGGGAATGAGAGAGGGAGAAGCAGGCTTCCTGTGGAGCTGGGAGCCCGATGTGGGACTCGATCCCCGGTCTCCGGGATCATGATCTGAGCCGAAGGCAGTTGCTTAACCAACTGAGCCACCCAGGTGCCCCAATACTGTGTAGCTCTTAAAAATGATGTACTTAATATTTGATGACAACAAAAGAAGTCCAATGCTATAGCAGAAATGTTTGAAACTCAAAATAGATTAAAGACCTAAATGTGAGACCTGAAAAAGCTCCTAAAAGGCAATTTGGCAGTAATTTCTTGGTTGTCTTTAGCAACACATTTATGGATATGTGTCCTCAAGCAAGGGAAACAAAAGCAAAAATAAAATATTGAAATTCCACCAAAATAAAAAGTTTTTGCCCAGTAAAGGAAACAATCAACAAAACAAAAAGACAACCTGCTGAATGACCAGAGATTTGCAAATGATATATCTGATAAGGGATTAATATCCAAAATATATAGAGAACTTATATAACTCAACATCAAAAACAAAAAATAAACCCAAGCAATTCACCTATAAAATGAGCAGGGGGTTTGAATAGATATTTTCCCCATGAAGGCACACAGATGGCCAATAGACACAGAAAAAGATGCTCAACATCACTAATCATCAGAGAAACGCAAATCAAAACCACAGTAAGATGTCATCTCATACCAGTCAGAATGGCTACTGTCCAAAAGACAAGAAATAACAAAAGTTGGCCAAGATGTGAAGAAAAGCAAACACTCATGCATTGTTGGTGGAAAGGTTAATTACCAGTACACTGTGGAAAACAGCATGGAAGTTCCTTGAAAAATTAAAAATAGAACTACCCTATGATCTAGTAATTCCACTACTGAGTAGTTACCTAAAGAAAATGAAAACACTAATATGAAAAGATGACATGTACACCTGTGTTTATTCAGCATTATTTACATAGATAAGATATGGAAACAATCCAAGTATTCATCAATAGACGAGTGGATAAAGAAATACATACACACACACACACACACACACACACACAGCACACAAACATACGTCACATACTGGAATATTATTCAGCCTTAAACAGAATGAGATTGTTCCATTTGTGACCACATGGATGGACCTAGATGTATTATGTTGAGCGAAATAAATCAGACAGAGAAAGACAAATGCAGTATTTTACTTTTATGTAAATCTAAAAACAAAACAAATGAACAAATAAACAAAAAACAACTCGTAAATATAGAAAAAACACCTGTCTGTTGCAGAAGGGATGTACATGAGGGGATGGACCAGGTGGACAAAGAGGATTAAGAGGTATAGACTTGCAGTTGCAAAATATATAAGGTACAGTGATGAAAAGTATAGCATGGGGAATATAGTCAATAACGCTGTAATAACACTATGGTGACAAATGATGACTACGCTTATTATGGTGAGAATTCAGTAATGTAAAGAATTGTCAAATCAATAAATTGTATTCCTGAAGCTAATATAACATTGTATGTCAACTATACTTCAATAATTTTAAAAGAAAGGGAAGTGTTAGAGGTACTCATCCGGCTAATAATTATTTTACGAACAAATTTTAGTCCCTATTTAAGGGGTAGGTTTAGGTAATGGTTTTCACATTAAGTGATACTACTGTAGTAATCATTGCTGTTTGTATGAGAAATAATCTTAAATATATATTCTCTCACTGTTTTGAACCAAGACATACAGAGTAGCATATTGTTCTGGAATTTGGGGTTATGCAGTCTGAGCTGAATGCATATCTTCAGGTTTTCTCCATAAATTCTACTTCTGTTCTAAGATTCTTTTAATATTTTGTTTCTTGCAGCTCAATGATCTCAAAAAAAATCATGTATTTTTACCTAACAAAGAAAACAATTAGGTCATGTGTATAGTATGATTCCTCTTTTCAAAAAGACAAGTGATGGAAAACAGTTTGTATTAGGGACAACAATTAATGACGGATAGTTGGAAGAAAGGCAGGCAGAGACAAGGGGCCCCTGTTCCAAGAGGAAACACCCTTAAAAAGATTTTGCCGCACCCTGGAAGGAGCCCTCCACCCTTTCCCTCAGAAACAACTACCTCATTGGTGGATGAGCACATTGACAAAAACCTGATTGGGTGACAGGCGCCTGGAGGGTTAATCAGATTAAAACAGCCAGCCAACAATCTCCTAAAAACCCTCAGAGGGAGAAACTCTGGTGGCAACCCTCTCGGGTCCCCTCTCTCTTTGGGAGCTTTGTACCATAGCTCAATACACTTCACTTTGCTGCCCACCGCTCTCTGTCTGGTCTACCTCTTCATTCTTTGAAGTGGCTTGAACCAAGAACTGTGGACGCCGAAGGAAAAGAAATCCTGAAAGACTATGAATATCCCTGGCTGATAGTATTACAGTTGACTTTTATTTTCTTCTATTAATCTGTATTTTTTGAGCTTTCTCTCATGATCATGTTTTTTCTTTTTAAAAAAATGAAGAGCACTTTTTTAGAATTTGACAGAAAATTCTAAAAATCGGTATTGGGAAACCTCTATCCTTTGGTACCCCAGTCTGTCCCTGTTTTTGGGTATCACTCCCATGAGAAGCTCAGGCAGAATTTACCAGTACAGAGCAACTGAAAAATTACCACATGGGAAATTACAGGCTTTCCATTTTTTGGATTCATTGAAAACATTAATATAGTATTTATAAATTTTAATCTAATTAGCTTTTATAATCCTCAAAGTGAGATTAAGGAATAAGGAGAATTGCAAGGAGATGTGATATGTATTTTTTAAGGTTTATTTTTTAATTTATTTTTTTATTTTTTAAAAATTTTATTTATTTATTTCAGAGAGAGAGACAGAGAGCACAAGCAAGGGGAGCAGCAGGCAGAGGGAGAAGCAGGAAGCCAGATGTGGAGCTTGATCTCAGGACCCTGTGATCAGGACCTGAGCACCACCCAGGCACCTTTAGAGAGAACAAGAGGGCGCACATTGACAAAAACCTGATGGGTGACAGGTGCATGCGGGCCCACGTGAGTTGAGGAAGGGACAGAGGGGGCGAGGGACACGGAGAAGCCGACTCTGGGCTGAGCTGCAGTGCCCTGCCAGGGCTGGGCGTGGGGTATAATTAACCTTATGACCTATGAAATCATGACCTGAGCTGAAAGCAGGGTTGGTCGCTTAACCCGGACTGAGCCAGAGCCACCCGGGCACCTTGGGAGCTGTGTACTGAAATTTGATATCGTGTCGCCTGTGTGGCTCAGATGGTTAAGTGTCTGACTCTTGATTTCCACTCAGGTTATGATCTCAGGGTTGTGAGGTCAAGCCCCGCGGTCTCTGTGCTGGGCCTGGAGCCTGCTTAAGATTCTCTCTCTCTCCCTCTGCTGCTTTCCCTCCACCTTACCCACTGCAGGTTTGTATGTTCTCTCTAATTTAAAAAAAGAAAGTTAGAAATCAATGTAGCATTTGTACCTGGATTTGTTCAAAACACAGAGGGGAATATTCTCAAAGAATGAGACATAATGAGAATGCTTCAAACCTGAATAGCATATGCACAAAACGCAGACATTGTTTTGCATAATCTGCATGAATCCTCTAGCAAAGATAATTTGAGCCTCTCAACTGAGGTGGCATGCTATGTTTTTGGCAAAGAAATAGCAACACTAAAACCACAATTGAATAGGTAAGGATTAAATTACAGAAAAATCATTTAAAAAATAGCCATAATACTTTGCAACTTCAGTAGCAATTCTGCCTCTGATGCTGTATAAATCATGTATTAGACTTTCAGACTCCACAATAAATTGTTTATCAGCACCATAATTTAGAATATATAAAATATCAGCACCATTATCCCACATGAGCAGCATAACACAGCTCTTACAATGAATATGAGCCGATCGAAAGAATCACCAGAACAAACTAACAATATTGTTTACTGGAAGACGTTATGAGGGTATAAAATACATTTTATTAGGGAATAATGATTTGTTTGCAGAGTTTCGATTATCGTCTCACCTCATCTAAAATAATCTTTCTTTACTATTTCCTTTTGTCAATTTCACTTTCCTTGTTTCTATCAGTTAGGTTTAACACAATCAGCATTATCTCTGATTTGTTTCAGTATTACTAACTGCCTACAATATGCAGGGCACTGCATAGGGAATGGAAAGGTTATATAACTTCTTCCCTCAAGGCGTGTGCAATGTAGATACAAAAAAATTATAAAAATGTAACTAATACTTTTAGGAATAATGGAACTGAGTGCCAGGGTGGCTCAGTCTGTTAAGCGTCTGCCTTTGGCTCAGGTCATGGTCCTGGGATCAAGCCCCACATTGCTCCTTCTCTTATGCTCTCACTCTCTCTCTGTCAAATAAATAAATAATATCTTAAAAAAAAAGAAATAATGGAACTAAAACATTTAGAAAATCATTGTATAGTCCATTAGATTTATAATTTTAATGTAAATATTGATAATTTCTTCTTGTCATAATATAAAGTCATATTCTTTTATTTGAATCTCTAGAAAAAAAGCCACAAATTATTTATTATATTTTAAGACATAGTGTGTGATGGTTAAAAAAAAACTTAAAAGTTTATTAGGTTTTTGAATTAAATCAAAGCTCAAACAAGCTTTGGAAAACACTAACTTTTCTGGCTGACTGGTTATTTTAGCCGAGCATCTACACCAATCATTGCACTTCAGTACTCCAAACTGGCAGCTAGTCTCTCATGTCAAGTAATAGAAGAAGGATGGAGATTATTCCTCAGTACCTTGGGCAGAAGGCAAACTTTATAAACCTATTCTTGCCAAAGGGTAAGACTCACAATAACGGGACAGCAGGAGAGCAGGAAGTCAGGCTTCGCTCTTCTGGAAGGTGAAGTGGTATTGCGGAGGGAGCCCAGGGGACATGACAACCCCTTGACGACAGAGCCAGACCCTGGCAATCAGTCAGAGGCTCCTGACCTACTCCCACCTTTGGAATATACATTTCTCCGTTGTTTCCGCATTGGGAGCCACCTCGAGGACATAGACAAAAATGAGATAGAAATGTATTATTGAGAATCTCTAGGGGATACATGGGACTGAACCCAAGGAAGGCTTTTATAAACCCTTACATTTCTGGCACGTGGATGCGCAGAGCTCGTCCTGTCGGCCCCAGTGGCAAGCCTCGTGTATAAATAAGTTCCCTTGTTTATGAGACCTGCCACTCACCTACCGCAAGCGGCTTGCCTCCTTCTTGGGTCTCTCCTTACCCTCCCCCACCGCCGCCAGCTTAGAATTGTCACCTGAGGAGCTACTGAGGTTTGGAACTGACAGGTGGTAAGACAGTTTTGTATTGTTCCACTTTTTTTTTTTTAAAACTAAAGTGTTCAGATAAATATCCTAAAGCGGTATACAATTGGAAGGCGGGAGTTCTGACTTTAATTAATTAATTTGCTCCCAGGTTCTACAGAAAAGTGATGAAGCCTTTTAAGACCCATTCTCATATTCATTCCCATGGCTTTCTTATCTCAGTCTCTGCATCAAGCACTCCTTCCTTGTGTCCTGATCCCTCGCTGGGGAGACTCCAATGCTCTCCAGGTAACAGAAGGGTCTTGAGGAAATCCCCGCCCCCAGAGCCATCAGTTTTCCTGTGGCAGGTTTTGGCTGGGAGGGCGGCACCTGCCTGGGAGTCTGGGGGTGGGAGAGGATAGGAGGAGCCCCGTCTCCAGAGGGGCACTGAGCCCGTGGGGGCTTTGCTCTGGCTTGGGGCTCCGCACCAGGAAAGGTGAGGCTGTTTATTTCCTCAGTTTGCCTATGCACAAGTATACCTATCTTAATTTTCTTCCGAAAACCAGTCTATTCGCAACACACAGTGTTGCTCTCTTCTCCAGGACAACAAAGGTCAGGGGATTTTCCCCTGGGCCAGCCAGGGGAAGTCGAGCAGGAAGGAGAGTGTCGACGGCAAAGAGAAGACAGCAGCCGGGAGGTCTGTCGAAGCAGGATCTCGTTTATTGACGAAGTGGTATACGTTTATATAAGTTTAGCAGGGGGAGGTGACGGGGATGGGGTGTTGAATAGGGACATCCAATCAGCTCTAATGGTCAACAGCCCATGCAGGAGGCAATACGGAGGTCAGTGTATCGAATGCACTGTCCACGAACTGACCACGTCCGCGGAAGTCAGATCGGCCAATCCAGAGCTGCCACCGTGGTGGCTTAGTGGATAAGCGAGTGTCCATCACACAGACCCTCCATGGTGGGGAAAGTACTTTGTCCTCGTGATAGGTGGCGTCCCCCAAAACACAGAATTTCAATTCCTCTTACTAGTGTGATTCCAGAACTAAGCTTTGGGAAATAATAATGTTACAGTTGCAAAACCTGGAGACCCTTGGACTCAGCGGGCTCTAATACCACCACAGCCCATGGAATCGAAGCAAACCGAAGCCAGAGTCCGTGCCTCTTCTTGTCTCATGGTGGAGAAACGCAAGGACGACCACACAGCCAACTAGACTTTCCCAACCAGGATCTGCTTAAGCTGTACTTAATCAAATAATTTCTTTGCTTTGCTTCTGCCTCTGCTCTCTGAAGGCCTCTCCCCTGGCTTCTGTTGGTGGAGCGCTGAAACCACTTTCAGTTGGGTACTGAATGCTCAGTTTGAGTGCTCAAACACACTCTTCACAACTGTAATGTACTTCAGTTTCTCCTTTAACATTTAGTGTGTTGTTATTATTAATAGTGTGCTATTGGTATTGTGCTAAGGGAACAAGGCCCTGGAAGGTAGATGTGTTATTTCTGTAGGCATTTTATAATGCCGGATTGGGTCAGAAACGATACCAAGGTTTGAAGCCTGTGTGTACAAGTTCTCCCGATAGTAAGTGATGAACTTCAGTTCATCTTGTCCCCCAAATATTAACCTCATTCAGCGTATATAATCTATTTCCGGAACAGAAACGTGGGGGTCAAGGTTCTCCTTGCCAAGTCTAATGTGCCATCCTATCTAGTTAATCCTACTTCAGAGCTATCTCTTGGAGCTGTTTTCTTTTTTCCAACCCTTCTTATACTATTGGACCTACAGGATAAATTCTAAACTTTGTAGCCCTGAATACAAAGCATTTTATTGCCTCACCCTGGCCTACCTACTCTGTGGTCTCATTTGTGGCCAGGAAAATGCAGCACTCAGGTCTCCTACTGCAGGAAGTGTAATTGACTGATGGCCCTCGGGTTATAACATTAAACCCTGTGAAGCAACTAGGGGCTTACCCTGGAGCAGCTGGTATTTCTGGTCTGTTCTTAGGGTGACTAGCTGTTGATTTTTTAATGTGGTTCCTGGAGAGTGTCTTCTATGCTTCTATGCTTTGGTTCTTTCCTATCTCTTCAGCCTTGCTTCAGAATAACCTAAGAAAATAAAAGTCACATCATTCATTCTACAAATATTTGCTTGTTGAATGTCTACTGTTTGCCAGGCACTTGGGGCACATTACTAAACAAGATAGAAAAAAAAAGACAAAACTCCTGTTTTTGTGGAGCTTAAGTTATAATGGGGGAGATAGACAATAAGTGATAAACATAATATATAGATTAAAATAACATGTAAGAAGATGATACATACTGTGGGGTAAAATTGTATAGGGTAAGACACCTCGAGTGTGTATGAGGGTTGATGAGGGGTGAGTTGTAATTTTTAATACTAATACCAATCTTTTGCTCACAACCCTCCCAATTGCTCAACAAAGTTCAACATTGGACTATAAGAGCCCACACAGTCTGGTCTCTGCAATCTCTCTGACCTCATTTCTATATACTGTCTCCTCTCTCACTCTACCTGATTATGCTGGCCTCCTCACTGTTCCTAGAATAGTCCAAGTATGCATCTAACTCCGACTGGATGGAGCTTCTCCCAGATATCCACAGAACTGGATTCTTTATCGTGTTTGGTGTTCTCAAATGTCACTTTCTCAGTGAGACGGTTTACAACCACTTTATTTTAAATTGCTTTATTTTTTTAATCCCCTGTAGCCTTTCTCCCATCTCTTTGATCTGACTTCTTCTCAGTTGCATGTGTATATAATATACCGTGTAATGGACTTATTTGCTGTCTGGTTCTCCCTCACTGGAACGGGAACTCCATAAGGGTAGTGTTCTACTGTGTCTTGAACTTAGGAAGCATTCAATACATATTGGTTGAAAAAGAGTAAATGGAGAACCTGAAAGACGGTGGCAAAGGGGACCTGTTCTTGTGCAACTTGAGACCTATCTTAGATCATCTCCTTAGATTCACGTATATTTGATCACGTTCTGTAGCCTGGGGAAATTTCTGTTACCATGTAATAGTTGTTAATAGGCTAGGTATCTTTGATGTTTGTGATGTCTACATACTTTGGTCCGCTGCTACCTCAGGCGCCAGCTTGTTGTGATTTGCTAAGAGAGAACAATATATATTTAAAAATCTAGAAAGGTAATTTTCTTGACCTAGAAAGGTAATTTTTCTAGTAATGCAATTGTAGCTATTGCTAATTTCTCTCAAGTTAAGATTATTAGTGTTGGTGTTGCAGTTGTACCTGCACATACTGATTTTACCAATTTTCCATTAACTATGACATTTTGATTTTGGAATTCATCAAAGAAGAGAGAGAGAGATTCACATACTGTAGAATCTCAGTTGTAGTTGCTACTTCCTCTCCCAAAGTCAGGTTACTACTAACATTGAAGTCACATTTATTATTTATATTTATCTCTACACATGTTTGTTTTACCATTTTTCTACTAAGCATGGAAGTTTGATTTTGAAATGTATCACAGCACAAGGATGGACGTGCACACACTACAACTCAGTTGCAATCATCTGAGCAAAGATGATAAGCCATGACTTCCAAGTATCCGGAACAGGTGCTCTGTGCTGATGTTTATTCTTCTTATCTCCTATAGGTTAGATTGGGTCATTACGTAGAACATGACATGCAGGTCATCCTTTTGGGTAGGAAATAGAATGGATTGCCTTTTCGTGAACATAATAAAACCTTATGCAAAACCAAGGTTGGCCTGATTTGCTGCTATATTTATAAAGTTTCAGAGTCTATCAGAAGATCACTTTGGTTTCCATGGGGAAGATGGGGAGAAGAGTTATGCAAATGCTTTGGAAATTCATTCTTCTGCACCATGAGGGGAAAGCAGGAAGTAGCATAGGGAAAATAAGAGTCACCATGCCTTTTTCCATACTTGAAAACTGGAAATGGTTGTTAGCTAGGATTTGTTTCAACCAAATTCTACCATTCCTGTCAGACTGTATTATGTAAGTATATAATTATATATAATTATTATATATTAAATATTATATATAATTATTTTATATATAATATAATTATATAAGATGTATAGTTCACATTTTACTTATTTCCTTGACTTATATCTTAGTTGGTCTACTTCATAAATTTGGACTTTGAAGATACTGTTTAGGAACTCTATCTGATCCTCATTGTTTCTCCTTTATTTGCTGTCTTCCTAATGATTTTGTTTCTTTAGCTGCAGATTCCTGGTATTTTCCAAGTGGATACTATTAATTCAAGTTTCTAAATTGTCTGGGAATTGGTTATTAAGGTCAAATACATCATTTTGGTGTTCAAGCTTTTTTATAATAACACACCATTGCTATGCTTAATGTATCCTCTATATTGTGTTTGTCAAAAAAGAACCTCTCTTAAATAGTGTACTTGACAGTGTACTTGTTTGAATTTTCATTATTATTGGATCCAGGTGAGCCAATTTTTAAAGGTAAATATATGTCTTAATCATTGAAACTAATATTAACAGATCTGGGCACAGCAGCAGATAACAAAAGGTGAATATCTGAATTCAGTTGAGTTCAGACATTAGTTAGTTATAAGGATATTCAAGTTAAACCTAGACATCAGTAGTGATAAGGATCAGTCTATCTACAGCTCTTTTTGTGACTCTTTTTTTTTTTTTTTTAAGATTTTATTTGTTTATTTGACAGAGCCTGACGCGGGCCTCGATCCCAGGATCCTGAGATCATGACCTGAGCTGAAGGCAGAGGCTTTAACCCACTGAATCACCCAGGCACCCTATGACTCTTTTTTATATTGTAACTTAAAAACACACAGCTGGACAGGAAACATGAGTTGTACTCTGTTGCTAGAGATTTATGCATCTGAAGGAAAGAGCTTTCTGATGGAAAGTTTGATATTTGTGAAAGATGGAATTCATCATTCATACATTCACCAAATATTTTATAAGAAAATGACATGCTAGGTAATAAACTGGTAACTAGTAACACAAGAAATAGTCTTGGCTCTTATGAAGCTAATAGGTGAAGACAACAAAGGAACATACAAATATATGATAATTATGATAGCAGTAAGTCCTATAAAAGCTCGGAGGAGCATAGTGCAGAGTGATTGGGATGACTTTGATAGAATGCCAGAGGAAGTTTCTTGAGAAAATGGCATTAAGGCTGAGATTTAAAAATGAGGAAAAAAAGGGGTGCAAAAATCCCAGAAAATAACGGTATGGCTGGATTAAGGGAAGGGTACAAAATCAGACTGGAGAGAGAGATAAGAGCCAGATCAAGGGTGGCCCTGTGGGCCATAGTGTGGGGAACTTGTCTTTTATTCCAATTGTGATTGAAAGCCACTGAGGAGTTTTAAATGGGGGAGACAGAGAAATAGTCTAATGAATTCTAAGAAGATCACTTTGGTTTCCATGGGGAAGATGGGGAGAAGAGTTATGCAAATGCTTTGGAAATTCATTCTTCTGCACCATGAGGGGAAAACAGGAAGTAGCATAGGGCAAATAAGAGTCACCATGCCTTTTTCCATACTTGAAAACTGGAAATGGTTGTTAGCTAGGATTTGTTTCAACCAAATTAGGTTTATGCTAACACACACCTATTATATTTGATGAAGACTTATTAATGTGATTTTTTTTGAGGTCTTCACCCATTTTTCTCCTCTCTTGTCTTGTCCTCTCCTTCTTAAGGCTTCTTATTTCCCTGAATCTCAGCTACAAGAGAAAACATTTTGCTTTTGTTAAGGATTTCTCTCTCTTTAAACCTTTGTCAAAGTTCTGTTATGCAGATTAAATCCTCTAAGTGAGAATAGGTAAAGATAAAAGTGAGAAATAAAATGTAATGTATAAGGTCAAATAATAAACCGTGTTAAAGAAAAACCCAAGCTTAGGTGTAAAAACAGATTTTATTCAGGAACCGTTGTGATAGGGCAAAATAGATCCTGGTGTGGAACTCACTTCTGAATGCAATAAGGACAGTGGGGGATCTATTGCCAAGAAGCAGGGTGGGGGTCGGTGTATAGAAAATTGCCAAGAGATGGGGTACATGAGTTGGTTAAGCATCTGCCTCTTCATTTCGGCTCAAGTTGTGATTTCAGGGTCGTGAGATCGAGCCCTGCATTAGGGGATCCGTGCTCGGGGTTCTTTCTCTTCCTCTGTCCCTCCCCCTCCCAAATAAATAAATAAATCTTTAAAAAAAATTACTAAGGAAACATCAGGTGTATGGGATATTGTCACTAAACTGACTTGCCACGATTCTTGACGAGCTGGGCAAGTCACTCCCAACAAGTGTGGACATTGCAGCCCAAGGTTGAAGCCTAACTGAGAAGAGGGCTCAGGGGAGCCTAACTGAAGTTTGGTCAAGGAGAGGTCTTTGCCAACCAGGAAGGAATAATCACCTATGTATTGCGACGTCTTCACTGCTAACAGGAACAGGGAGGATTAATCTTGTGTAGACTGCGGGGTCCAGGGAAAATGACACTATGATTTTTATTCAGAGGCAGTGGTGTTAAGCAGATCTTAAGGGGAAAATAAAATGTTAAAGGAAAACCACATGCATTTTTTTTGAAGGAAGTATAAAAGAGAGAAGCAATACACCAGTTCTATCTTCCATAGCTTAATGACCTGGGAAGCAGTGGTCAGTATTTTCAGAGCCTCTAAGGGCTCCACTTTATTCTAGGAAAATGAATTACATTCCTTGCTGCATTCATGACCCATACACTACTGTACCTACATCCCTCACTGTATACTCAGAGCATGTATGAGAAAAATGAATCAACCAGCCACATTTTATATGCTTTGACCCTGTCCGTTTGGCTCTTGGTATAGGATTAGGAGCTCTTGATCTAATGGCAGCCAAGGTCAGTCTGTAACCTCTGACATGCATGACTTACCATGAAATGCTAATGTGGGCCAATCACATTCCCACTGTTATATACATGAATTGAGAAAAGGAAGAATCAGGCCATTAATATTGGATTGAAGCTGATGATGCATAGGAAGAAACCTTGAGACAAATCTATAGCCACGTATGAGAGATTACATTTAAGCCTATGAAAGGCCAGGACAATCTGAGTTCTAAGCAGAAGCTATGGGGTTGGGGGGAACAGGGAGTTCTAGAATACAGAAAAAAAAACTGGGCCAGTTGGTGTAGTAAATTAGAGATGGGAACAAATTCTTTGACACTTTGTCCTATGCAAAGGTGAGGTCTATATCTCCTCCCTTTTAGGAAGCACAGCTTGAGTCTGGCGCCTTAGACCACTCGGCCATCCTGACACCCGTATCTCCTCCCTTTTAAACTGGGTGGATTTTTCTTTTCTTGATCAGTGAAATGCAGTGGAAGTAACCCTGTGCTATTTTGCAACCTCAACCGATTGTTAGCATCCAATTTCTGTCTCTTTGAATACCTACTCTAGGAAACAAGCCAGCATGTTATGCCACTAAGAAGGCTCATGGAGAGGCCCATGTGGAGAACTAAGGCCCCTCTCTTTTTTCAATAACCTGGAATGGTCTCCCAGCCAGCAGTAGCACCAATACACCAGCCATGTGGGTAATATGTTACAGAAATGATCCTCTAGGTACAGTTGAACAGCTCCATTTGACAGTGCATGGAACAGGATAGAGCCATCTATATCCAGCCCTGCCCAAACTGCAGGTTCATGAGCAAAATAAATGACTGGTGACGTAAGAAAGTTATTGGGGTTTGAAACCAACAGCCAAGAAAGAATTCTTGTGATGTCTTTGGTGCAAAAAGGTGGTTTTATTACAGAATGGGGACAGGACCTGTGAGCAGAAAGAGCTGCACTGAGGTTATGAAGAGTGGCTGATTATAAACTTTCAAGCTGGGAGGGGGTTAGGGATAGCACAAGACTTCAAGATATTTTGAAAACAAGATGTCCAGGACCTTTGAGGGGACCAGCTACTGTTAGGAAAAGGTCATTTATTACTGTTTAGTAGAAACAAATTCTCAGTCATGAGACTTCAGATATGTATCAATGGGTCATATGCTTGGGGGAGGATAGCCAACATGTATCTTGGGAGTAGAGGTAAAGGAAGTTTCCAGAGGAATTTTTATATGTTAAAGTAGACACAGGATTCTTGGGGGCCGGCTATGATAGCCTTTTGCCCTTAGCAAAGTATTAACATCAAGGCAGCTGAGTTCTTAGAGGAATGTCACTCTGCCTGTTTCAACAACTTGTCAATGTGCTGTAAGTAGTAAGCAAATTTACTTTTTCTCTTGCTTTGTTTCCTACATTGACTGATATTGATGTTTTCATCTTTAACTATAGTGAAATACACATAACAAATGTAAAAGTTATTTTTTGAGTTTTTTAAGTACTTAAAATTTTTAAGTACTTAATTAGTACTTAATTATTATTTTATATTTAAATTAAAAATTTAAATAAAAATTTAAAATTTAAAATTAAAAAAATTTAAATAAAAAATCAAGTACTTAAAAATTTTTAAGTGCACAGTTCAGTGTCATTAAATATATTCACATTACTGTGCAACCATCATAACCATCCATTTCCAGAACTCTTTTCATCTTGCAATATTGTAGCTCTATATCCAATTAGGTATATTGGATATTCTTCTCTGCATCACCCTTCCCCAGCAATCAGACATCCTTTATATCTCTGTGACTGACTACTCAGAGTACCTCATATAAGTGAAATAATGCAAGTTTTATTTATTTTCTTTTTGATTAGTGTCTTATTTTACCTAGTATAATGTTTTCATCTTTAGCATAAGTTTCAGCCATGTTGTAGTATTAGAATTTCCTTTTTTCAAGGCTGAATAATATTTCATTGTATGTATATAACACATTGAGTTATATTCCACATTCATCTATCAATAGATACTTGCTTGCTTCTACCTTTTGGTCATTATAAATAATGCTGCTATGAATATGGATTTACAAATGTCCACTTGAAAAACCCCTGTTTTCAATTATTTTGGATATATACCTAGAAATGGAATTATTCACTGTCATTTGTTTTTGAAAAGTGAAAATAATTTAACTAAGAATACTGTTCTACTTGTTATGGGTTTGCCAAGCTGTTCAAAAGCAAGCAGTCCCTTTAGTATAGAATATAGAAAACAAGGGGTTAGGGAAGATAGGGTAACTGGGTGATGGGCATTAAGGAAGACACGTGATGTAATGAGCACTGGGTGTATGTAAGACTGATGAATCCCTGAACTCTACCTCTGAAACTAATAATATACTATATGTTAATTAATTGAATTTAAATTAAAAAAATAATTCATTGCAAACAAATTACTAAATATACACAAATTTTCTAGATAGTGTTTGTTTGGATATTATGATGCTTTGTTCCACAAGTTAAACCTAAAACTTCTAAATGAGACAGCTTTGTCCAAAATCATTGAAACTTTAGTGAATCCCTGCAAATGTAGATGTCCCAGAGCTTTATAATACTATAAATCTATGTTCACAAATTAGTTTATTTTCAGATAATTTATCACTTGAACTTGTCTCTGTCTTGTATTAGTCTTTTGACTTTTATGTGATTGCTCTAAAACTTACAGGCTAACAGAACTATTGATTTTAACCATTAGTTTCAAGTGCCTATTCTCTCCAGCTTCTTGTCAATAGTAAAATCAGCTACCTTTCATTTGCCTGTATCCCTACCTTGGCAGACTCTGCAATGGGACATAAAGAACATAGAAATAACTGGAAGGTAGAGATTTCAAGCACTAAACTGGGGTTCTCAGACAATTCCAGCATGAGGGGAGCCCCCTCCTCCAAAACCAAGCAGTTCTTGGATACCAACAGGGTGTAAAGATCCGGCCACAAAGCCCTAGGCTATTACTGATGTAGTTTCGGAACACTGGTGAGGTCCAGAGCCTGATGGCCACGAAAGAATTCTTGAGATGTCTTTGGTGCAAAAGGGTGATTTTAATAAAGCATGGGGACAAGATCCATGGGCACTGGGGCTATGAGGGGTGACTGATTACATATTATAGGGTTGGGGGAGGTAAGGAGAAAAGGAGATGTCCAAAAGAACTTTCAGATGCTAAGACTCACAGGATTCTGGAGGCCTTGATATTATTAAGCTAAAGCTGTTCTTTCCTCTAGTAAAACATTAACTTCAAGATAGTTGGAAGTTTCCTGGAGCGATGTCACACATGCCCCACCTGGGAGTGGGGTTTGGGGGAGGGAGGATAGAGCCTGTCGAGTGTCAGCTTGTGCTTTGTCCTCTGCTGGTTTTCTGCTCCCCCATCATTACCACCCGCAGCAGATTGGAGGTTTCAAGGATCTCCTCCTGAAGTTC
Source organism: Spilogale gracilis (assembly GCA_004023965.1). NCBI lineage: Eukaryota > Metazoa > Chordata > Mammalia > Carnivora > Mephitidae > Spilogale > Spilogale gracilis. The sequence goes on from PITA01004270.1 coordinate 88,702, forward strand.
AATTAATTTGCTGGAGTGGCTCACAGAACTCGGGGAAACATCTAGTTTACCAGCTTAAAGGGATATGATAAAGGATATGAACCAACAGCTAGAGTAAGAGATACATAGGGTAAGGTATGTGAAAGGATGCGGTGCTTCCATGCCCTCTCCAGGGCAACCCCCTCCCCACATTTCTATTTGTTCACCATCTTGGAAGCCCTTCTAAACCACCCCTTTGGATTTTTTTTTTCTTTTTCTTTTTCTTTTTTTTATTGTTACTTAAATTTTTTTTTTCCAGTGTTCCAAGATTCATTCCCCATTCCCCACACCCAGTGCTCCATGCACTATATCTTTAGAAAGTGGGCTCCTCCAACAATAATAAGACAAACTTGGGAGCGTCTGAAACACATTCCTTGCCCACACGGAGTGTCTGCCTTCACCTTCCCACTCTAGTCTGTCAGTGTTTCTGTGTAATTGTCTTTGCTTTTGTATTATATAAATACTGGTCTTGTGGGTCATATAGGTTGGACTTCGCTTTTTGATCTCTTCATTTACCCTTGATAGCCCTTTTCTTTACCCTGTAATAGTTTTGTACCATATAAATCCTACCACTGGGCCCCACTCTGGCAGGGGTTTCTTCCGTTTTCTTTTTTCTTTCTCCTTCCTTTTCAGTGGTGAATTCTGGTTGCTCCAAAACCTTCCCTTTGAATTTTTAATGAGCCTTTGTTACTTAGTCATGATTGACAAATTTATTGGCCACTGGCTGATTGAAGCACATTTCTCCCTCTCCCCGCTCCTTGTGGGGCAGAGGGTGAGAGTGAGGGGTGGGAGGCACAGTCTGGGACTGAACTCTTTCTTTCTTTCTTTCTTTCTTTCTTTCTTTCTTTCTTTCTTTCTTTCTCTCTTTCTCTCTTTCTCTCTTTCTCTCTTTCTCACTTTCTCACTTTCTCTCTCTCTGTCCCCACCTGGTTGATTCCTCAGCCAATCAGCCCCCACCCATCCCTAGGTTCCCCTAAGGGCTTTCCAAAAGTCACCTCATTAAAATAACAAAAGGTACCTTTACTGATCTTGTCAGGAAATTCCAAAGGTTTTAGAAGCATGGATAAGGATCAAATATAATTATAATATCACCAGCATTAAGCATAATCATCGTGGCTAATCATTCCCTAAATATTTGAGTTGGAATGTGAAGGATTATGAAGAGTGTTAATATGTGAAAGGGTTTCTGTGTGTGTATGTTACATGTGTTTCTGTGCCTTACTTAGACTGTAGGAGCCCAGAGTCACAGTTCTCAACCCCAGATGCATAATATTAGTATCATCTGGGGACCTTTCAAAAGTACGCATATTTGGACACTGTCTATTACCACCATGTCAGAATATCTGGAGATGGGATTCTATCAAAGATATTTTAAAAAATTCTCTAGATGATTCTCATGAGCCCTCAGAGTAGAGAACAAGTGGACAAAAGAACAGAAACTGTGTACATTTTGCAGAATTTGCATGAGGCCAACTATACTAAGAATACTCATTAAACATTGAGGAGGACTCTATTGGACTTTGTTAGTAACAGATGAGGCCTCAATTAGATAGCTAGCCACTCTATTCTGCAGTGCTTTCGGTTTTCAAGTTCATAGGGATAAGATGAACGGTATCCATGACAACGGCAGATGTGATTCATCCATTCCTTAGTTTTCTATTTCCTTTGGGACATTTTGTTCCCTAAGATGTCATTTAGGGCAGCTCATATTCTTTATCAGCCATCTGGCATTGTTGGTGATGTGACCACATCTTCATGGGCACCTTTTAAACATGATAATCCTAAGGATTGCCTAATGCGTGATATCAGTTTATATACACTTTAAAAAAATGGCTCAGTATTTGCATGGTTGTATAAAATATACTGATTGGTTAATTTACTTTTTGAGCTTTTACTGGATATTTGTTGCATGGTCAATACTTGAACATTGATCCTTGCCCTCAAGGATCTTATATTCCAAGTGGGGATGTTTGTACCCTATTTTTTTTTTTTTAAGGTCTTATTTATTTATTTGACAGAGAAAAACAGTGAGAGAGGGAACACAAGCAGGGGGAGTGAGAGAGAGAGAATCAGGCCTCCAGCTGAGCAGGGAGCCTGATGCAGGACTCGATCCCAGGTCTCCAGGATCATGACCTGAGCCGAAGGCAGTTGCTTAACCAACTGAGCCACCCAGACACCCCTGTGCCCTATTTTTTTTTACCATTGATTTAGATTCTCAGGCTTGCATAATTGTATTAGTCAAAGTTTCCCAGAGATACAGAAGCAATAACATGTGCTTATCTAGACAAAGATATTTATTATAAGGTTTTGCTCATGTGATTACAGAGACTGATAAATACAAATCTGCAATGTGGGCCAACAGATGGAGACTTGTGAAAGTTGCAGTTCTTGTCCAAAGGCTGGCAGGATGAAGAGCCAGGAGACCTGATGGTGCAGATCAAATCCAAAAGCAATCTGCCAGGAGAATTCCCTCTTGCTTGTGGAGGTGGCTTTTTTTGGTTCTATTTAGATTAGATGAAGCCAATTGGAGGACAATCCGTTTAGTCACAGTTAACTGATTTAAATGTTAATCTCATCCAAAAATAGCCTCAAGCTGACACATAACATTAACCATCACTGGTTAGAGGTGCTTAGAGCTGATGATGATGACAACGGTGATAACGGTGATGATGGTGATGATGATGATGACGGTGATGATGGTGATGATGATGATGACAGTGATGATGATGACAGTGATGATGGTGATGACGATGATGACAGTGATGAAGGTAATGACGATGATGACAGTGATGATGGTGATGATGATGATGACAGTAATGATGGTGATGACGGTGATGACGATGATGACGGTGATGACGGTGATGACGATGATGACGGTGATGATGGTGATGACGATGATGATGGTGATGATGGTGATGATGGTGATGATGATGATGGTGATGATGATGATGACAATGATGAAGGTAATGGTGATGATGACGGTGATGATGTTGTGTACACTATAATGAATGCTTACCATGAGCCAGGTCCTGCACTACCCAGTTTACACTCTTTAATCCTCACATTGCCCCTATCAAGGAACTACTGCTACTATCTTCATTTGTCTAGAGAAGGAAAATGAGATTTGCAAAGTTCAGTAATTTGTCCAAATGACACAGTCAGTAAGGGTTAGTCCTGCCATTTAAACCCAGATCTGCTCTTACTCTTGCTTCACAAGTTTTTGGGGAAATTTTCTTTCTGCTATTCTCTGAAGTATACTGTTCAGGGGGAAGAATGCTTTGGTCTACCTTCCAAAGGAAATTTTTTTATTATCTTCAATGTTTCATTTAATACTAATTTGAAATACTAGGGGCAACTGCATTCTAATGTGTTAAATTCAGAGAAAAGGTGTTTTTCTGTTGAAAAATTTTTATTAAAATGAAGTGTGCCCCTGCTTCTTACTGTTTGAAGTGGAGAGGAGACAGGTCTTGCTCAAGTTTTGTAAAGTGCCTTGAGATGCTCAAGTGACAAATACTCCAAATAGAGGTGTTGTTATGCTGCCTTAAATACTCAAGTCAATTAACTTAATTCCTCTGATCAATGGAAAGTATTAATACAGCTTTTTGGCTCTTCTAACTTAATTGCATTAGGTCATATTACGTGCATAAAAGTATTGTTGTCAAGAGAGCTGTGCTGAAAATCAGTTAGAATGGGAATCGTGATCTTATGTATCTTAGGAAAAGAGAAAATCGATTGAGTCACACAAATCACTCTGAAATGCGGTACCTTCTTATTTTTCATGTCCCTGGTTCACTAAGCATTTATTTTAACTGATTATTTCATTAACTAGCAATCATTCATTCAAAAAACTTGAATTGTGCATGTCTAATGTGAAAGGTGGATAAGTAACACCTGTTTAGAACTTTGAAAAGCAACTTCACAGACATCTCATTTATCCTTGCCCTTGCCCTGAAATGGGCATTAACTCCTCTCCCATGTTTCTACTCCTTTTCAAAAGTTACTTATGTTTTAATGTAATTGTACTGATGAAGCTAAAGATCTGGGCTCTCTTCAGAAGCATAATAGCTGTTGATTTCTAAAAGTATATGGCTTTCACTGAAATCTCCCTGCTTGGTCTTCCCATTTCAGTCAGTAAGATTAATTTTTACCATCTGTAATTGTTTAATTGAACAGATCAATATCATACTGGTTTTTGCCATTTTCCTCCAGAAAGTATCAATTATCAGATCAGGATATCAGAATTTTCGAACATTATTTGTGAGAAAATGTTACACGATGAGAAGAAAAACTTCATTAAGCTTTATCTTGGTATTTCAGTGAAGTGTTAGGTATAGGAAGATTATATTACAAAGGTCCACAAGGGTTTTTGGAAAAGGAATTCACATTAGACCAGTCAGTGAAGATCTAGCTTAGGTTTTATATGAGGCATATTGACGGACTCTTCTCTTTAAAGAGAAATACTTGTATTCACTTTTTCCCTCTAACTCTACCATTCTTTGCTTTGGAAAAGGCTGTCAATTAACTTCCAAGTCATTTCCAGCATGCTGGACTGTGTAATGTACAGTAATAAGTCATGAGATTATTATGACTATGGATATAGAAAGGTTTCAGTGAGTTCTTTACTCTAGCAAGTTGACTTTATTTTTATTGCTACTTAACGTCAATAGTCCTGGAGGCTTGAGTTTTGCTATCTATTTTAGGATTCTATAGAGATGATGATCTTTCTCTGTTTTTTTCTGACCAATGCGGTGGTCATAAACACATTTAAATTCATATGTGCTGATGGCTCACAGATCCTCGTAATTTTATTTCATGGAACACTTTAAGTTATGAAAATAATCTTTTTTTTTTCCAAAAAGATTATCAAAAAATTGTTGATTTTTTTGGGGAACATTTTCTTTTCTTTTAAAAAGATTTTATATATTTATTTTAGAGAGAGAGAGTATGAGTGGGGAGAGGAGCAGAGTAAGAGGGAGAGGAGAATCTGAAGCTCAACTTGGGGCTTGACCCCAGGACCCTGAGATCATGACCTGAGCCAAAATTAAGAGTCAGATGCTTAACCTACCAATGGAGTCACTTAAGTGCCCTGGGAACATTTTATCTCCAGTTCCAACTTACCTAGGCTACCCTTCTCTCCTGCACGCCAGGGAGGGGAGGTGTTGAATGGGATTTAGCAGGACTTCATCCAAGCTATTTAAGGAGTGGAGCCTACTCATGATGGGGTGGGTGGGACAGCACCTTTATCTTCCCTTTCTCAGCTTTCTGTACAGTACAAAATAAGATCTGAGATTTAAACTTGGCTTTGGAGTGGAAATAACAGAGCAGACCTTCCATTTCAGAGCTCCTTAGACCCTTCTGGGGTAGAGAGGAGTTTGCTACTTTGTCTAATCTAGAAAATTGAGGCTTATTTTGGAGTTTGAGAGGTAGACTAAGGCAGGTATGGGTATTTACATGCCATGATGCCATTTTAATGATATATATTCAATCGGTGTTTTTTACTATTTAATGGACTATCATACCGGGTATACTAAAGTAGATTTAAAGTAAGCCCACTCTGCTCCACCTCCAAACCCAAACCAGAGTCTTGAATTTTACTCTTTTAACAAAAGGTCTTACTTGCTTTCTTAGATAAAAAGGGGATGAGAAAGCATATGGGGTTAGTAGAAATTTCATCCTTAGTGATGGACCAGTCAGTAAACATGCAATCTGATGGGGGGAGGAAAGTTAGATAAGTGTGGGGTGAAAAGGTAAAGCAAAGCTCCTCCCTTCCTTCCTCCCTTCCTCCCTTCTTTCCTTCTTTCCTTCCTTCCAAGATTTTATTTATTTGAGAGAAGAGAAAGAGCAAGCATGAGCGGGGATCAGAGAGAGGCAGAGGGAGAAGGAGAGGGAGAAGCAGACTTCTTGCTGAGCAGGGAGCTCCATGTGGGGCTCGATTCCAGGATCCTGAGATCACAAGCCAAAGGTGGATGCTTAATCGACTGAGCCCCCCCCCCCAGCATGCCAAGAAGGTTCTTTCATTGGAGGCCAGCCTTCTTTACTCTAGATGTCATCTGAATAACAGCACCCAAACCAAATAAACACAGTCAACTCTGAACCATAACACAAACACCCTGAAAATAACATAACACTTACAATTGAGCTCCTTCCCTCTACCCAGGGCAAATCTGGCAAAAAAGTACAATTATATCTGGGGATAAAATAGTCAATGGCATGTCAAATATACCTAATGAAGAGTTTAAAATCCCAATATATGAGGTTTTGAACTATCCCATTTTAGAGAGAAGAAACAAATATCTCCTGCTCAGTATCAACACCATTGTTCCATTTCTTTTTTTTTTTCATTCTTCCCTAAAGCTGAACACTTGACACTGCTCATTTATAAGGAACATTCTCCCTGAAAGCAAGATATCAGGTTAACTTGATTAAACTTAAATACTCTTAGTGAAGATATAAAAACAGAACATTTGGTAACATTGATGGAATCCTTTGTATGTACAATTCATCCTATTACACTCTTATTTGATTTTCCTGACCACCGCATGGCTAATCGCTAACTATTAGAAAACTAAGACTTTGAGAAGGTAATATTCTGGAGGTGATACAGCTAGTAAGTAACAGCCAGAGAGTCTTTCTCAGGACTGTCATACTCCAGATCCAGCCTTCCTATTTGCTATCCTGTTCTGCCTCCATTATATACATATATTAGTATGGAATAATTTGTCTAGTTTAAATATTTGGTTCTGTTACCAAAAATATTATGCTGGACAAATGTCCTCTAAACATTTGCATCACAATTATGTGCTATTCATTAGAACTCGTTGTAAGGGTGGTACTATTTACATATTAAACTTGTGAAAAATAATTAAAATTTTTATTTTTCCTCTACTGAGAAGAAATTTCTACAATTTTCCTACTTAAATGTCTATAAAAATTATTGTTCTGTGATTTCTCTGTATTTTTTTTCTGAAATACATGTTTAGGTTTTAGATATTAATTTTCATCTAATTGCAATCAGAAAGAGAGGGACCCCTGGCTGGCTCAGTTGGTAGAGCATATGATTCTGGATCTCAGGGTTGTGAGTTCAAGACCTACATTGGGCATAAAGCTTACTTTAAAAAAAGAGAAAGAAAAGAAATAGAGATAATCTTAAATATAAGATTTAAAGGTCTTATCCTTCTGAAGCTTGAATACAAGATTTAAAGCTTTAAGTCTCCTATGAACTCAATTTGAGAAATAGTTCTATATGGCTGAAATAGAGATCCCTGAGTGTGTAGAGGATAAAGATGTGGTTGAAAAGGTAGATTGGGGCCAGCCTGTAATAAAGACTGTATGAAGACACTGTTGGAATAGTGTTTTCAGCTGTTGAATACCCCACACCTTGAAATTAGTCTTCCCTAGGCCCTGTACCAGACACTTAGTAAGTGTTTGTTAAATGAAAGGGATATCAAATCTAGCAAGACAACAAAATTTTAATAGAACATCATTAAAAATCACAGATGGGCTAAAGTCTTAATATTCTTATTTTCACTAGCAAAACTAGTTTGAGGAAGAACATATATAGGGATACTGGAGAATGATTAACTCTAAATTAGATAATAATAGAAGGAACAACAGTGCTTCTGAAATAATATTTAATGCAGTGCCTAGTGCACAGAAAGGGATTCAAGAAATGTTGAATAAGTTAATCAAAGTGAATGAAAAGTGTACATAATGTGTATGTATGTACACACATTGATTATACCTGTAATGATAAATAGGTAAAAAATATTGAAAGTTCAATGTATCCAAATATATTCACATAAAACTCAAAGTTTAACCTTGGGAAAAACCCAGTGGGAAGTCAAATCCAACTGCCGGGGACCAGCCTCAGCAGAGATGTGGGTCCTGAACCATGGGATGTCTGGCAGGTGAAGTAATGACATGGACTCGGAGATCTGATGCAAGCTGACAGACCCAAGGTCAGTCAGGAGAGACCTATGAAGCAGGCTCAGGCTCTGGCTCTGGCTTTGGCTCTGGCTCTGGCTTTGCAGGCTCTCTCTTCGCAGGCTCTCTGGCTCTCAGGCTCTCTGGCTCTCTGACTCTCTGCCTTTGCCTCTGCTTTTGTCTTTGCTTCTGTCTCTCTTGACTGTCAAGGGTCCCAGTGTTTTATTATTCCAGAGTGAGGAGGTTGGGGGATGCAATTAGGTTAAAGTTTAACAGTGATTTTTTATTACACAGTGTCTTTGTTAGAGAAACCTAGTGCTTTAATTATTGAAACATGTTTTTGCAGGTGCACCTATCTACAGTTCAGAGTTAACTCCCTAAACCAAGCCAAGGACATGTTATTCAGTAAGGTTTTTTTTACAGTTTCTACATTTGGTGCCTAGACCATAAAGGGTAGACTAATGATATGGTGTTTTTTAAGCAGGTCTTACAAACAAGAAGGCAATTGAAAGGCTTAGATGAGTTGTATACAAAGTTTTAGCTACATTATTAATACAATGACCAAAAGTTAGTCTTTCTGGCATCAAGGAGAAAGAAACTTCTTTTGCAAAGGTAAAAGCATTTGCTTAAGCCTGTTATCCATGACTAGGTACAGAACTCTTTATTTATGGATCCTTTGTGTGTGTGGCAATGTCCTTGTTAGTACAGTTTTATTTCTTTTCTTTTCTTTTTTTTTTAAGATTTTATTTTTATTTATTTGACAGAGAGAAACACAGCCAGAGAGGGAACACAAGCAGGGGGAGTGAGAGAGGGAGAAGCAGGCTTCCAGCTGAGCAGGGAGCCCGATGTGGGACTTGATCCTGGGTCTCCGGGATCATGACTTGAGCTGAAGGCAGTCGCTTAACCAACTGAGCCACCCAGGTGCCCCTACAGTTTTATTTCTTATATTAAGCCCCTTATTTAACCATTTAAAAGCCCTGACAATCTCCTCCACAGAGCTGCAGGATATTTAAGATTAAGCTATTTTTAATGATGGTAAGTAGAAACAAAAGCATTTACTTGGTTAAGTGAAGTAAGAAGAAATAGTGTCAAAGAAATCGTGGTAGTTAAACATAAAAGGAACAATGGAAACAAATATTTTTTGGTGTTGATGATTGCAACTTTGCAGAGCTCTTTCATTTTGAGGGAGGATCATGGCTTTCCGTGCCTTGGATGAGCGCTTGCCCAAGTGCACGTCCCAGGGACACAAAGGACATATTGCCCGGACCCACAAGGTATGTGGCTTTCCAGATTCTTGGCGGGGAAAGCCCGGAGGGGCTTTCATCCACATTCACAGGTACCTCCACCAAAGTTTTTGGCAGCTTGCGGTGTGGTGGGAGGGGCAGATCATGCCGTCCCCGACATTCAACAAAGCTTGTTCTTTATCTTTATCTGATGCTCTTAAGCCGTTTGACAGCTTCCTTGAAATCTCACATTCTCTGCAGTACTCTAATAATTTAGGGAAGAAAATTGGAAAGATGTTGTTGAAGAATAATTAGCATTTAACTGGATGTGAATGCAAGCATGAAACAATGTCCCAGTGGTAGCAGATATAAAAAAGACTTAATGAAGAAAAGTAATGATGATCAAAACAATACAATGATAACTTTTTAGACTTCAGGGTCTGAAGTTTTTGAAATACTATTGAAGTTCTCAGTAACAGAATGGCTTGTGGGACACCTGAACACTTCTTCTTTGTTTAGTTTTGGGAAATTTAAAAGTAATCTCAGGACTGATGGAAGAGTGTGGCTTTGTAAAACAATAATTTAAAACCACACCATTCCTCTCCTATTTCCTCCCCGATCGTGTGATCTCACTCTGGATGAATTCCCTCCTCTGTGGATGTCTCATGCCAAAATTGGCTTAGGAGGCTGAGCCTAAAGTTAAACCTCACTTAGAATTTTGTGGACTCATGAGTATGGTGGAGTTTGCTTTTGTTATAAGAATCAAACAAGAAGAAGGCAACATTTTAATGTTGTTAGGTCATGAATTCAATTTTAAAATCTCACAATCCTGTGGGGGGAGTATACTCAAATTCTCCATCTCCAGCTTTGATCTTTTGTGAATACATTTTTTTGGGGGGGGCACATTTTTTGCATATCTCCAAGCTTCTCTACTTAGATGTTTGGCCAAATTTTTCCTCTCTTTCAGCAACCAATTTTGTACCTTCCCAATCAACTGACATCCTGGTAATAAGTTTTGGAGTAATTTTTCCTTCTATTTCTTTCTCTGTTCACAGTCTGTTACCTTGACTTAGTAATTTTCCTTTGAAAAGTTAAATATTTAGGGGCACCTGGGTGGCTCAGATGGTTAAGCATCTGCTTTCAGCTCAGGTTGTGATCCCAAGGTCCTGGGAATTGAGCCCCTCAGCAGGCTCTCTGTTTGGTGGGGAGGCTGCTTCTCCCTTTCCCTCTACTGTTTGTGCTCTCTCTGTCAAGTAAATAAATAAAATCTTAAAAAAAAAGAAAGAAAAATTAAATACTTAAAAATCAAAGTTAAATAGTCAAAGACTTGCACTCATTGCTTTTGTCTGAATTGTCTTCACTAATTAATTGCTTACCTAAAATATTCTTCAGGGAAATAAAGGTAATGGTAAGGTTGTTGTAGGGTTGTAAGTTTTGAATGAATTAATATATCCAATAGTATGTAGCATATACTAGATGCTTAGTAAATGATATTCACTAATGCATTTCTCTGCAAAACTTTTCATTGTTGTGTTGTCTCCAGGATAAAATCTAGAAACTCAAACTAATATTCCAGAACATTAGAGTTTAGCTGGAATTACCTATATGAAATTATTTTCCACCAATCTCTATTATTTAATCACCCAAATCTCTTTGTCCACAAACAGGTCATATTCACTCCAACATCTTTGTCAACTTTCCTGCTCTTTGCTCTTGGAGACTACTACTTCCCTATTTGATCATATGATCCAGGTTTCAACTCCTGTCTTGCCACCTCTGTGGAACTTCCTATAACTGTTCTATGTGCAAGGGATATGGCAAAGGACAAAGTAGACCATGTCTCTGCTCTCATGAAGCTTGTAGATTGTTATCTAGCAGGGGAGCAGATATAACCCGATGAACAAAGAAATAAACAGTTTAATATATATACACAACAAAATATCACTTAGCTTCAAAAAGGAAGGAATATGACAATATGCTATAAAATGAAAGAACCTTGAGAACATGATGCTAAGTGAACTAAGTCAATCACAGTAAGATAAATACAGCATGCTTCCATTTATATGAGGAACTTAAGGTAGTCAAATGCAGAGAAACATGAAGTAGGATGGCAGTTGCCAGAGGAGAGGGGGAAAGGGAAGTTGTTATTCAATGAGTAGAGAGTTTCAGTTTCCCAAGATGAGAATGTTCTAGAGGTCTGTTGTGCAACAATGTACATGTAGTTAGCACTATTGTACTAGTCAGTTAAAAATGGTTCAGATAGTAAATTTTATGTGCTTTTTACCGTAATAAATAATGGAAATTGTTCACTTAATCTCAGATAATTATAAGTGCTATTAAGAAATAAAGCAGGATAACAGCATAGAGTTCCTTCAAGGCAATGTGACTTTCAAAGCTTTTGAGCTGAGACTGGAGCGATGATGTGAATTAGTCATGAAAGTCTGAAGGAATAGTATATGCAAGGGTCATGAGATAGAAACAAATCTGTTCTACATTAAGAAGAAGAAGACAACTCAGAGGATATGCAGTGAATTTGCTCATGAAGGCAGGCAGATTCTGTAGAGATTGGTGGACTTTGGAAAGGAGATTGGATTTTATTGAAGCATGATAGACATTCATTGGAGAGTTTTAAGTACTGGATGCCAGGATCTGATTCATAGTTTTTATTTTTATTTATTTTTATTCTTTTATGTTTCAAGTTTTTATTTTGAAAGATTTTATTTATTTGAGAAAGAGACAGAGAGAGTGTGTGTGTGTGCATGCCCACGAGGGGGGTAAGGGACAGAGGGAGAGGGAGTGGGACAAACAGATTCCTGCCTGTGTGTGGAGCCTCATGCAGGGCTCAAGTCCCCGACAGGGAGGCCATGACCTGAGTGAAAACCAAGAGTCAGACACTTACCCTACTAAGCCACCCAGGCACCGAAAGTTTTTATTGAAATTCTAATTAGTTAACATATATTATGATACTGGTTTCAGGAGTAGAATTTAGTGATTCAACACTTACATATAACACCCGGTGTTCATTACAACAAGTGCCCTCCTTAACACTCATCACCCATTAATTCATTTCCCTGAGTACCTTCCTCCAGCAAATCTTAGTTTGTTCTCTGTAGTTAAGAGTTTCTCTTACGTTTTGTTTCTCTCTTTTTCCTTTCCCATATGTTCATCTGTTTTGTTTCTTGAATTCCACATATGAGTGAAGTCATATGGTATTTTTTGTCTTTCTCTTACTTCTCTTAGCATAATACCCTCTAGTTCCATCCACATCACTGCAAATGGCAAGATTTCTTTTTTGATGGCTGTGTAATATTCCATTGTAGATACATACTACCTCTTCTTTATCCATTCATCTGTCAATGGACTTCTGGGCTTGCCGGAGGCCAGCTCCAGTTGAACCAGGAGTCCCTGAAGGAAGGACGGTGTCGGCGAATGAGAAAGCCCCGAAGATTCTTTCCCCGATCACCTGCCAGGCACCTCTGCCTTGCTGGCTTTCAGTATCTTTATTTATAGGCAACAAGTGACATGTCATCAGAAGGCAGAATATTTTTACAGCAGATGACTTTTAGTGGTAAGGCATACTGATCAACAAGATAAAAAAGGCTTAGGTTAGTAAGTTACATGTAGAGTTTAAGATATAAGCTAGATGATTAGTAAACCAACTAGGAGTGATCCTGTCTAGCACTTTAACCATAATAGGGAGAAGTGTTATTTATTTGGTAGGGGTAGAGTTTAAGTTGTTCACATAGGCTTTTTCTTTATAACCCTGTGTGTGAGCACCATGGGGGCCCTGCTCTAGCAAGAGCTTATACAAATGGCAGTGTTTTCTAAATACCTTGCTATTCTTTGACTATTGAGTCTCCGTTGTCATTGCAGACCCCAGTATAAGGGAATGTGGGTGTTTGTGTAGCAAGGATACTCATGGAATGTAGGCCTCAGAGAGGGACCTACCATTTGTCATTAGTTAATATGTGGTAATTTATGTTCTGCCCTTGTTTGTGCCTCATCTTTAGATATAGCTCTTTTTCTTGGGCTAAACCGATTCCTAGCTCAAGGGCCTTTAACTGTTTTATACCTTGTATATCTTCAGGGGGAAGGTGCTGGGAGAAAATTCAGTGATTTGATCTGAAGTTTTTATAGTAGGGCAAAGGTATGGTCTTTCTGCGGTGTCAGTAAAGAACTCTCTCTTTGGCTTAGAGCACCCTGAGGCCCTGTCAAGAATGATGGGCTTTACTTTTAGGATAAAGACCAATCAGTAGAAAGAGGAGATGCCAGATTCACACCATCAGCAGGAGCGAGGCTCAGACTGTCCTTTCCTCGCCTTGACCACATCAGGCCTCGTGGGGTTATTTTCCGGCAGCGGCAGGAGCTGTGCTTCTACTACTATTTTCTCACTGAGACGTACAGAAGTCAGTGAGCTTTCCCCTGAGGCAAGAGTTGTGCTCAGACTGCCATCTTCCCCGTGGTGACTCCGTCAGCTTGCAAGACCTGGGCGGCTCCCAACATGGGCTCTTTCCATAACCTGGCTATTGTTGATAATGCTTATAAACATTGGGGTGCATGTGCCCCTTTGAATCTGTATGTGCCCCTTTTGTATCCTTTGGGTGAATATCTAGTAGTGCAATTACTGGGTCATAAGATAGTTCTATTTTTAACTTTTGGAGAAGCCTGTATACTGTTTCCCAGAGTGGCTGCACCAGTTCGCATTCCCACCAACAGTGTAGGGGGGTTCCCCTTTCTCTACATCCTGTTTTCTGGGTTGTTAATTTTGGCCATTCTGACAGGTGTGGTATCTCATTGTAGTTTTAATTTGTATTTTCCTGATGATGAATAATGTTGAACATTTTTTATGTGTCTGCTAGCCATCTGCATGTTTTCTTTGGAGAAATGTCTAATCATGTCTTCTGCCCATTTCTTAACTAGATTATTTATTTTTTGGGGTGTTGAGTTTGGTAAGTTCTTTATAGATTTTGGATGCTAACTCTTTATCAGATATGTCATTTGCAAATATCTTCTCCCATCACATAGGCTGCCGTTTAGTTTTGTTGATTGTTTCCTTTGCTGTGCAGTAAGAGATTCACAGTTTTAAAAATGTTGGCTAGCTATTATGAGGAAATAGAGAGAGGTAAATATAGAAGCTGAAACACCAGTTAGAACACATTTTCACTGGAACACAGATGATGGTGACCTGGATGAGAGCTGGGAAGGAGTGAAGTCGTCAGAATTGAGGTAGATTTTTGAGGTAATGTCGAGTGGATTTGTGGATAGATTGGATGTAGCAAACGTATAAAGAATTGAGGATGACTTCTATGTTTTGGCCTGGACAAACATAGGGGGTAAAATTGGGAAAGAAACAGGTTTGGGTTTGAGGGAGTAAAAAGTTAAAGGTTTAGTTTTAGCTCTGTTAGGTTTTGTTTTGTTTTTGCTTGAAAGATTTTATTTATTTATTTGACAGACACCCCCCTCCCCCACACACAGAGGGAACACAAGCAGGGATAGTGGGGGAGGGAGAAGCAGGCTTCCCACCCTGCAGGGACCCTGAAATGGGGCTGGATCCCAGAAGCCAGGGGTCATGACCTGAGCCAAAGGCAGACGCTTAACAACTGAGCCACCCAAATGCCCCAAGGTTTTGTTTGGTTTTTAACATCTGTATCAAGATACGATTCACATAGCATAAAATTCACACACTTAAACTGTTCAATTCAAGGATTTTTTAGTATATTCACAGAGCCAGGCAATCATCATCACAGTCTAAGTTTAGAACATTTTATCACTTCAAAAAGAAACCTGTACCTATTTTCTGTTGTGGCCCTAGGCAACCCCTAACCTACTTTCTGTTTCTATAGATTTCTCCAGTCTTGGTATTTCATGTTTTTGGTGTTTTTTTTTTTTTTTTAAGATTTTATTTATTTATTTCACAGAGAGAGAGAGATCACAAGTAGGCAGAGAGGCAGGCAGAGAGAGAGGAGGAAGCTGGCTCCCTGCTGAGCAGAGAGCCTGATGCAGGGCTCCATCCCAGGACTCTGAGATCATGGCCTGAGCTGAAGGCAAAGGCTTTAACCCACTGATCCACCCAGGCGCCCTTGGCATTTCATGTTAAGGAATGCTATGACATGTTGTCTCTTTGAGTGGATTCTTTTATTTAACTTAATCTTATCCATCAGTACCTTAATCCTTTTTATTGCCAAATAATATTCCACTACAGAGATATACCACATTTTGTTTATTCATTCATCAGCTTATGAACATTTGTTTCTGCATTTTGGCTATTATGAATAATGCAGCTATGAACAAATGTAAGTTTTTATTTGGACATATATTCTCATTTCTCTTCAGCATATAACCAAGAGTAGAATTGCTGGGTTATGTAGTAACTCTATGTCTATTTTGAGAAACTGCCAAAATATTTTTGAAAGTGGCTATACTATTTTACATTCCCACCAAAAATGAAAAAGAGTTCTAATTCCACTACACCCTTGACAACCCTTGTTACCATCTTAATTCCACTACACCCTTGACAACCCTTGTTACCGTCTTTGTTTTTCATGGTCACCGTCTTCGTGGGTATGAAGTGTACTCAATGTAGCTTGAGTCTACATTTTCCTACTTACTAAGAGTGTTGAGCATCTTTTCCTGTGCTTTTTGCCCATTTGTATATCTTTGGAGACATGTCTGTTCAAATATTTTGCCCATTTTTAAGTTGGGTTATTGTTCCTTTTATTGTTGAGTTGTACTTCTTCTTTGTATATTCCAGATATAAACCCCCTGCCAGATAATGATTTGCAAATATTTTTCTCTTTCTTTGGACTGGATTTTCACTTGCATGATGGTATTTTTGCAACACAAGGATTTTAAATTTTGATATAGGCTAATTTATTTTCTTCTTCAGTCACTTTTGCTTTTAGTGTTCTATCTAAGAAATGGCCAAGTTAAATTTTAGTTACCTATTAGATATCCAAATTGAGATAGCAGGAAGTCAGTTGTGTGTGAGTCTGAACTTGAGCAGAGAGATCACATTGGTTAGAAATGGGAGTAGTGTATAGACAATATTTAAAATCCTGGGCCTTGATGTGATCATTCAGAGAGAGAGAATAGAAGTAGGCGTGTCATGAAGGATACAATTTATAATCATTACACATAGCATTGGGGTTCAGCATGTGCCCCAGAGTACGGGAATAATGTACCAATAAAGACATGATGAATAAGCACTAAGACTGCCCACTTAGGAACAGGGCAGATATCTCCCTGGAAGAGTCTGTGAGATCATTTCCACTCTGTGGCCACTGTAGTAAAGTTGATTTTTCAGAATAAACTGGAGTAAAATTTTTTTCCATATGATTTTAACTTCCTAGGAAGCTTCCAAGACTGGGAGTACTCCTTCCCTATCAAACCTCTGTACAAGTGTGCATACAGGTCCAAGTGGCAAACAGAACCCATTCCAGATCATTGAAGTTAGCAAAGATTTTAGTATAGAAAATCAGGTAGCTCACCGAATCCTCATCATGGAGGTGATATTAGCAAGAACCACATCCAGACGCTAGAAGCATACTGCAGGACTTGCCTGTGTGGGAACTGTCACAGTCACTGCTGCCACAAGCCAGCCTTCAGTCGCCAGGAGCTCAACTTCTCTCAAATTGCTCTAGATGTCAGACACTTGACTTTTTTGCAACTTCTGTGGCTATCCCTTTAAAGCAAGATCCTCAGCTGCCTCTGGTACTGGGAAGATAGATGCTCAACGCTTGGCTTGTCTCCTCATGCTGGGAATTGAAACCTCATGTGGGTGCCCCTGCTTGATGGAACCAAGGTTCCAGTTGCATCCTGGTTGCTGAGAATGGGGGGGAGGTGGGGAGTGGGTTTTCTGGGTTTTCTCTTGGGAAGGTAAAGCTCACAGTTAAGAAACTTGTAAAATGTGGAAGATATTCAAAAGGTGGTAGGAGGCCACGAATGAGAGACCTCCACTATAACATGTCATGTGTACCCAGCAATGACAGCTCTTCGCCATTACCGGGGTGTGGGGGGGCGCAAGGTCTTCTTCAGAGATCATCTAATTGATGGTAGCTGCTGTCAAATTCTTCCATTCTGAAGTGGCAGTTTCTCCACCTAAATATAACACAGGGCGAACTGTATTTGTGAATTTATGAGTTTATCAGCTATTTGCATTCTTTTAAAATGGGCCTATCAACTAGATGGTAAATCGTTATGTATATGGAATGTCATAAACATTTTAATATACATGCATAATTCACTAATCTTACATTATTGAAAATCAATAATTTCTCTTCACAAAGACATTTTATGATGTTACTCATTAATGAGATCTACATGAATAATTTTTGTGTGTGAGCTATCTGACAAAGAAAAGTCACCATAAAGATATAGACTTACCATTAATTTATTATAAATCTTTAAGATAGCAACTTAGTGCGGTTTGAACAAAAAAACAATTTTGCAAAAAACCCACAGCGAATATCATTCTCAATGGGTAAAACCTGACAGCCTTCCCACTGAGATCAGAAACACCACAAGGATGCCCACTCTTGCCACTATTGTTCAAGATAGTGTTAGAAGTCCTAGCAATAACAGTCAGACAACAAAAAGAAATAAAAGGTATTCAAATTGGCAAAGAAAAAGTCAAACTCTCTCTTTTCACAGATGACATGATACTTTATATGGAAAACCCAAAAGACTCTATCCCCAAACTATTAGAATTCATACAACAATTTGGTAATGTGGCAGGATACCAAGTCAGTGCACAGAAATCAGTTGCGTTCTTATACACTAACAATGAAAATATAGAAAGGGAAATCAGAGAATTGATTCCATTTACTATAACACCAAAAACCATAAGATACCTTGGAATAAACTTAAACCAAACGAGTTAAGGATCTATATTTGAGGAACTACAGAACACTCATGAAGGAAATTGAAGAAGACACAAAAAGATGGAAGAGCATTCCATGCTCATGGATTGGAAGAATAAACATTGTTAAAATGTCTATACTGCCCAGAGCAATGTATACTTTCAATGCCATCCCAATTAAATTTCCACCAACATTTTTCAAAGCACTGGAACAAGCAATCCTAAAATTTATATGGATCCAAGGAAAACCCTGCATTGCTAAGGAAATGTTGAAAAAGAAAAACAAAGCTGGGGGCATCACGTTGCCTGATTTCAAGCTTTATTACAAAGCTGTGATCATTAAGATAGCATGTACTGGCACAAAAACAGGCACATAGACCAGTGGAACAGAGTAGAGAGTCCATATCTGGACCTGCAACTCTATGGTCAAGTAATCTTCAACAAAGCAGGAAAAAATATCCAGTGGAAAAAAGACAGTCTCTTCAATAAATGGTGCTGGGAAAATTGGACAGCTACGTATAGAAGAATGAAACTAGACCATTCCCTTACACCACACACAAAGATAAACTCAAAATGGATGAAAGACCTCAATGTGAGACAGGAATCTATCAAAATCCTAGAGGAGAACATAGGGAGTAACCTCTTCGACATCGGCCACAGCAACTTCTTTCAAGACACGTCTCCAGGCAAAGAAAACAAAAGTGAAAATGAAGTTTTGGGACTTCATCAAAATAAAAAGCTTCTGCATAGCAAAGGAAACAGTCAACAAAACAAAGAGGCAACCCACGGAATGGGAGAGGATGTTTGCAAATGACACTACAGACAAAGGGCTGATATCCAAGATCTATAAAGAACTCCTCAAACTCAACAACCAAAATAAAGATCACCACATAAAAAAATGGGCAGGAGACATGAAGAGGCACCTCTCCATAGAAGACACAAATGGCTAACAGACACATGAAGAAATGTTCATCATCACTAGCTATCAGGGAAATGCAAATCAAAACCACATTGAGATATCACCTTATACCAGTCAGAATGGCCAAAATTAATAGGGCAGGAAACAAGTGTTGGAGAGGCTGTGGAGAAAGAGGAACCCTCTTACATTGTTGATGGGAATGCTAATTGGTACAGCCACTTTGGAAAACAGTGTGGAGATTCCTTAAAAAATTAAAAATAGAGCTACCCTGTGATCATGCAATTGCACAACTGGGTATTTACCCCAAAGATACAGATGTAGTGAAAAGACGGGCCATACGTACCCCAATGTTCATTGCAGCAATGACCACAGTCACCAAACTGCGGAAAGAGCCAAGGTGCCCTTCAATAGATGAATGGATAAAGAAGATGTGGTACATATATACAATGGAATATTTATAACACCTCCATCAGAAAGGATAAATACCCAAATTTTGTAGCAACATGGACTGGAGGAAATTATGCTGAGTGAAATGAGCCAAACAGAGAAAGACTTGTGGAGCATAAGGAGTAATATGGAGGACAGTGGGAGAAGGAAAGGAAATGAGAAGTGGGGTAAATCAGGGAGGGAGATGAAACACAAGGGACTTTGGACTCAGAAACAAACTGAGGGTCTTGGAGGGGAAGGGGTGGGGGATGGGTGAGCCTGGTGGTGGGTATTGAGGGCACGTATTACATGGAGCACTGGGTGTGGGGCATGAACAATGAAGCTTGGAACACTGAAAAAATAAAATAAATTAAAAAATAATAAAGAAAAAAATTTCGCTTCGCTTAGACATTGACTTTTTTTTTTTACCCAACTTCAGTGAGGTATGATTTACATAAAATTAAATAAACCCTTTTTTATATTGGTAAGTTTGGGCCCTATATCCACCCAAATAATCACCAGCCATAGTCAAGGTATAGAACCTGCCCCTTTATTACATCCTCCCCTCCCTAGCCCTATGAAACTACTAATCTACTTTCTGTCACTGTAGCTTTGAATTTTTTCAAGTTTTGGAGGCATAATTTACATACAAGATAATGCATTCATTTTAAGTGTGCAGTTTGCTAGAGCCATTGAGTTTCAAAAAGTAAAACTACTGTTTCTATAATGTTTTGCTCTTGAATGCTCTTAGTAGTCATTTGGTCATATAGGAAAGCAGTGAATGAATTCTCTTTGTTTTCTGTACATACAAACTCACACACAATCTCCCCATACTTTCTACACGCAGCCATATGATATCACAATATTCTTGATCCACAAACTGTTCTTGAAAAATTGCTGATACAAAGGCCAGGGGAGGCAAATATAAGCCCAAGCGGCTGATTTAGACCCAAGCTACTATTTGCTACTGCCACACACCCATGAATCATAAGGTCCCTGAAATATTGATCTCAGTGGTATTCCTAGCTAATCACTCTCATTTTAAGGAAGTTAAAATCTGAATCATGAGTAGGCATATGAATAAATAAATATACACTGTTGGTGATTTAATGTTTGACGTGTACGGGAGAGGCTGGATAGATCACATGCTATCCAGGGACGTGCACTAGTTGTACAGTTCTAAAGAAGCTTATTTGATGCCAGTAGCAAATTTTATGAGTTACTGATTTCTAAATGTCTTCTCGGTTTGGCAAGAGAATCAGATCTGAGGGGACAGTGCCAGCTAATCCTTTTTATTAGGTAGAATGGATAATGGTTTAAGGGCAGTCCAGCTCCCTGGATGGGAAATAAATAGAAATTTCCATAAGACAGTGTCCCAATTTGCATATCAGTTACAGTGTTAAATGCTGCAAGAAAATTATTTTGGCTTGGAAATTTGAAGCCCTTGGGACGATTTTCAGGAAGGGGCTCCCAAACCGTTTACAATTTGCAAATAAAGAAGAATAGCAATTGTACAATCAGTTAATAACCATCATACAATCAGTCACTTCTTTTTAACAAACATGTATTGTCAACATATTGTGCACGAAGCACCACTTAGGGCCACAGTGATACACAGATGAAGGAAGGCTTCTGCTCTCGAGGTCCCACTTTAAAACGGGCAGGAGAGAAAGAACATTAAAGAAAAAGTTGGAACATCGAGTGCTAAGGTCAACAGAAGACATATGCTTAGAGTGCTGTGGCAGCAAAGATATAGAACACTGGATTTAGGATGAAAGAAGCAGGAAAAACTGTCCAAAGGTGATGATATTTTTGTTAAGTCGGGAAGGACCAGCAGAAATTAGCCAGACAGAGGAAACAGAGTCTGTTTGTTTGCCCTCCTAAGAAACCTCCTATAATTAAAAAGTCACATTATAACACATGACATGCTTCAATGGAGAATAACAGGGAAGAGACTAGAGGGCTATAAGACTGTAAAGAAATATTTTTTCTTCTGCAGAAATTTCACTGAACAAGATATCTCTATTGTTATAAGTTTAATTTTTATTTTTTTTATTAGAAACAACAAACAAACATCCAAGTAAGCAAAATCAAAACTAAACATTTTCTTCTTTACCCTTTGGTCTAGGCTGCCTGAGCTCCTTCTGATGCTGTGTCCTGACCTCACATTTATCACAGGTGTCAAAGCTGAGGAAGAGAGGCCAGGATTACAGGTCCAGAGGAAAATGTTGGCAAAGCATCCAGCCATGTGCTCAAAGTAGCATTGACATGCTTTGTCTGCAAGAATTTTTTTTCCTTCTCCCTCTACTAGTGAGCTATTAATTCCCGGGAGAGATTGATTTATGATCAATAGTCATTTACACAATACAAAGTGGGTTTCATAATTAATTGACTGCATTATGTCTGATTGCCATGTATAAAAGCTTGCTCTGTCAGAGAAATGCCTGAGATTTGGTGTGATTAGAGCATAAGGGTATGTTGAGAGTGAGGCTGGAGAAGTAGCCAGATCTTGGAGGCCTTTGTGTTCCAAGCTAAGGGATTTGGATTTCATTCTGCAAGCAAGAGAGGGTGATGGATTGATGAATTTCAGGGAAGGCTGAGAGGTGTGTAAGAGGTGAATTAAGCAAAGCCCCCCCACCTCCCTGCAGTGTGAAATATAGATTGGTGTGTGGGAGTGATGAGAGAGAGACCATTAAGAGGCTATTAGGATAATGAGGACTTGAAGTAAGGTAGTAGTAAAGCAAAGGGAAAAATTTAGAGAGATAAGGAACTTTGAATGATTTTACTTAGTGAGGAACTGGATGGAGGGGGTGGGTATATTTGTGTATGGGGGGCCGTGTGTGTAACTCTGTAGGGGTCTAACTTAACTCCTATGTTTCTGAGTTAGGGCTCCCAGGGAGATGGGAAGAGAAGCAGGAACAGGATTTCTGGAGGGGAGTGCTGGAAGACGATGGCACATGGTCTGAATTTGACACATATATGGGATATCTAAAAGGAAATACTCTATAGATAGGCCTGAAAATCAAGGAATTACATAACAGTTACAGGACTTTGGGAGATAAAATTTTATCAAAATAAGAGGCACTCATAGTTACAACATCAAATTGTCTGTGTAAACAAAGTCCTGATTATGGTGGAGCAGTTACCAATTTACTGCCTCTTATTTCCAAGTCCACCCTCAATGCCTGCTCTGTAGAAATAGGCCTGGACCCTCTGAGCATTTCCCCTTTGCAGCAAGTACTCTGTCAGGCTTTCCCATTAGAGGGTACCAGAAGGCACTGGAAGAGCAAGAGATTTCTCTTACTGATTCCTATGACTCCCGTCCGCTCCTGCAGCGTGGATGGCGTCCGTCAGGCCAGAGCTAGCAGCGGAAGCAGCCTTTCGGGGGTGTGCACGGCTCCTACAACATGCAGGGGCCCACAGTTTTCTTGGATGTCTCTTCTGGCAGCTTTGTAGCTAGTTCTTAGATTTGGTCTCTCTGTAAACGACTTTCCTATGAATGGCTTTTCTGGCATCTCAGAGGGTGGATTTCCAGCCAACTCCAGATGACAGATTTCCAGAAAATTCCATGGCATGGCACCACAATGACTCCTCTGTCATCCAGTGAGCCACAGCTGTGACCTCTCCTGCCAGGTCTGGATCTCAGTCCTGCAGCATGCACTTTCTTTAAGTACTGTAGCTCAGCCCTAGACATCGTGCCTGCTCTTTTTCATCTGCTAGTCCTTTGTTTTTCAGACTTTTCTCTAGTTCTTACTGGTCAGTCTTCTGTTACTTCAATCCTATGTTATAGTTAGTAGCACTTCAACTTCCCATCTTCAAATTACTTGGGTGTTTCTTTTGATGACTGTATCAGCCAGTCTGGCTGATACAGTCATCTTTTCTACTCCTTCACAGACCTCATGCCATTCTCCAGAGGCAATAACGTCTTACTTTTTTTTTTGTTTTTACTGTTTTATAATTTTAAAAAAATTAAGATTTTTTTAGAAAAGATTTTATTTATTTGTTTGACGGAGAGAGAGACAGCAAGAGAAGGAACACAAGCAGGGAGAGTGGAAGAGGGAGAAGCAAGCTTCCCACCGAGCAGGGAGCCCGATGAGAGGCTGGATCCCAGGACCCTGGGATCATGACCTTAGCTGAAGGCAGACGGTTAATAACTGAGCCATCCAGGCACCCCTAAGATTTTATTTTTAAGTGATCTATATACCCAACATGGGCTCAAACTCACAACTCTAAGATCATGCTCCTCCAACTAAGCCAGCCAGGTGCCCCTGTTTTTACTATTTTAAATTATTTATCATTTTAATTTTTCTGATTTCTTTTTGGCTGTTCTAAGACAAAGGATGACTTAGTGTATTTTTGTACTATCCGTGTCACTTCTGTTCCTTTCTCCCTTCTGTCATCCCTTCCTTCTCTCCTTGAAACTAGTATCTCTCTGAGTTCCTCCACTGGTCACTGTACAACTTCAAATTACATACCTAATCCCTATTTCTTATTCTAGTGCCTTAAGAACACATATATGTATTTTTTGTCAATAGCTTTGTAAGGTGAGAACATTATCCCTTTCCTCTTTCGTGCCACCTTTCTACCCCATTTTTATCTCCCTATATGTATTGGTTCTGCTTTTATTTTCCTAAAGTTATTTTTTTTAATTTTTAAAAAGTTTTTATTTATTTATTTTTTTAGTAATTTCTGTACCCAACATGGGGCTGCAACTCACGACCCTGAGAAGAGTCCCACACTCCGAGTTCCAACCAGGCTTGCCAGGCACCCCAGTTAGTTAAGCATCTGACTCTTGATTTCAGCTCTGGTCATGATCTCAGATCAAATTTTAATTTGATAAAATTTACATTCTAATCTATAAGCTAGAATGAGTCACAGAGAGATAATTTCCTAACATTGAAGGTCAACAAAGAGCATTCATAATATTCCAAGCTGTTAAAGAATTGCTTAGTGAGCCAAATAATGCATGAGGATATGTCCTTCTTTTAAGTTTGCAGTCAGGATTTGGTGTCATCCAAAAGGAATAATTGCAGTGTCAAGTTGAGAAGAATTTTTTTTTTTTGTCATTTACTCAAACCCATGCTGTGTTTTAGCTTACTTCAAATTTAAGCTGCCTTTCTTCTACAGCTTTTGCTTCTTTTTCTCCTGTAAGTGTTGTTTTATCTCTCATTCTTTGTTTACTTGCATCATTGAGCAGAAATATAGGTTTTCGAGCGCTCATCCATACCATAGATTATATTGAATCCTCTCCCCATCCCCTTTTCCTTAGAGCCCTCTCTCTTAGAGGTCTCCATTCTCCTCTGCCAGTTTAAGATCTTTGTTTTCTATGCCTGCTGTTTCTGTCTCATTGTGTTGGCTTCTGTACAGCATATTCTCCCCTTGTCTCTCTGGATGCACTTCCGCCCTTCATCCTGATGTATGCCCCAGGAGGGTGCTTTTATAGATTGCAAAATACGCTTTTTTTTTTTCTCTCTGGCTTCCAGTAGTTGGGTTTAAACAATGGATGACATCATATTGGAAGGTGGGAGGAAGGTAAAATTGATGTATTTATTCCTATGGAAACCTCCCTGCTGAGCCAGGCATGGGCAGTGGTTGAAATTCTCAGAGAATCACAGCTCCTAGTAGTAGGTTGAAATTCTCAGAGAATCACAGCTCCTAGTAGGCTTAACAAGTATTAATAAAGCTTAACAAGTAGGTTCTTGGAAGTGCTCCTTATTCTTCTTGCCCTTTCATACTTTGGGATAGTAGTTGATCCCCACTGTTCCTAGACTCAGGCTGGCTCCTTGTTTCTTACTGGATTCCCCTTATCACTGGCCACACTTTTGTAAATTATCTGTGTCGTAAACTCTTTTCCATACTCATGTCAGGGGTGCTATTTTGTGTCTATGCGTAACCTGACTGATACAGGCCCCTATGTCATTTTCTTCTTGGTAGATGAATGCTTTGCATTCAGAGATCAATACTTTTGCTTAATGTCCTATTATGACTGGTGGTTGGGAGTATAGGTGAATCAGAATCGGAATATAGGTGCTAGGGCACCTGGGTGGCTCAGTCCTTAAACGTCTGCCTTTGGCTCAGGTCATGATCCCAAGGTTCTGGGGTCAAGTCTTGCATTGGGCTCCCTGCTCAGTGGGAAGCCTCCTTCTCCTGTTCCCACTCCCCCTGCTTGTGCTCCCTGTCTCGCTGTGTGTCTCTCTGTCAAACAAATAAATGAAATCTTAAAAAAAAAAAAAAAAATGTATTTTCTATTTGAAGCATGGAATGAGGATAACGTGACACAAAATTATATTTGGAGCAAGGCTGCAATTTTGCCTATCTTGTTGGGCCTATATTAGCAACCGGCCTTTAAGAAGTTAATTGGCTGAATGCAAGCATATTTAGAGAATTTAGCTCAAACTGAGTATTATAGGATTTTTTTTATTTAGCAACTTATTGGCCTTGAACAGAACTAAGTAAGTTAACTGATTAATTAGACAACTTCATGCATAAGTAGGGGAATTTCTGTTTTTGGAAATTTTGGGTTGATTGCTTGTCAGCTTTTTCTACCTTCAGAGTTTATTGTTACTATCTATAGAATAAAACAATGTCATTTACAGTGAAATTTTTTTAGGATTTTATTTACTTATTTGACAGAGAGAAACACAACTAGAGAGGGAACACGAGCAAGGGGAATGAGAGAGGGAGAAGCAGGCTTCCCACCAAGCAGGGAGCCCAATGCGGGGCTCAATTCCAGGATTCCAGGATCATGACCTGAGCCAAAGACAGATGTTTAACGACTGAGCCACCCAGGCACCCCTATAATGAAAATTTTAGCTAAAAAATTTAATTATTGCATCTGCTGTAATTAACAATACACAGAGATATACATATATTTTAAAGGACAAGATACACACCAGATTTGCATTCTTATGGTTAATTTAGTGAAATAATAGGTAGAGTGGGATTTATGTGTCTTGAGAAAATGTAAGTGATCCCAGAGACTTTATAGAGAAGGATAAGTGAGGGTTCATCCTACCAGAAAGTTAAGTACGTAGTCACAAAGGATTGAAGGATACACAAGGCTGCTCTCTCTGGTCTAAACTTTTACCCTTGCTAGTCTGCCATGACATTGTTTTCTAACTCTCTCAAAATTCACTTTTTTGAAATAATTACTTTGGTTAGATAATGAAGTGGGGGAGGGGAGGAGGGAGAACAGGTATAACTTCATGGGATAAGTACTCCACAATCTTTGAGTCCATTGGTAGGGGGTTGAGATGGATCACATATGCTTAAAATAAAACCGTTCCTCCCCCAATAGAAGCCATTTTATTTCTAAGTTATTGTTGTTGTTTTTAAAGATTTTATTTATTTATTTATTTGAGAGAGATGGAGTGAGAGCAAGAATGGGGGTAGGGAAAAAAGGAGGAGTGGGAGAAGGAGAAGCAGACTCCCCGCTGAACAGGGAGCCTGAAATGGGACTTGATCCCAGGACCTTGGGATCATGACCTGAGCCAAAGGCAAACACCTAATAGACCGAGCCACCCAGGTAGATACACCTACTTCTTTTTATTCTCATTGTTAGGAACCCTAAGAAATCCATTTTTCTCTACATGTGATACAGCCTATCAGCAAGGCATCAGCACCATATCTGCCTGGACTACTCTCTTATTCCATTTATGCCTATTTATGTCAGCCTGCAAAGGAGTCTCCAGACAACCGGATCACCTCTTGACTCCTACACCCTAATCTCCATTGAGTTCCACATACCCTTATTCTGTTCTTTTCCCTGCCTTTATCTACCTTCTAAAATTCTTCCAATAGTGCCTTTGAAATTTGAGTTCTATTAGAAGGAAGAATCTCCTGGGCACCTGGGTGCTCAGTTGTTAAGCATCTGCCTTTGGCTCGGGTCGTGATCCCGGGGTCTTGGAATCAAGCCCCGCACTAGGGTCCCTGCTCAGTGGGAAGCTTACTTTTCCCTCTCCCACTCCCTCTACTTGTGTTTCCTCTCTTGCTGTGTCTTTCTCTGACAAATAAAGTCTTAAAAAAGAAAAAAGGTAAAATCTCCTGTTCTTCAACCTATTCTTAGAGTATTCTTTTCATCTTCTTGCTCTGAAAGAAACCTGGCTCTCTCCCAAAGTTTCTGCTTTCCTGACATCTGTCTCAAGTGATGACTATTTTTGTTCCATAGCTTTCTCCACACTGGGCCCCAGAGTGGACAAGGTCTCCTTCTTGTACCTTATTGCTGCTTCTAGACCATTCTCCCTTTTCCTACCTATGACCTCTCAACATTGATTCTCATGCTGTCATAATATCTGTCATTGTCCCTTCCTGTGTCATTCCCTACTGATTCTCCAGGTATTTCCTCTTATTTTCTATGGTTTTGTGGCTCATTTTTGCTTTCTCTAATATACTCATAATTCTTGCTAATTTTAATACAAACACAAAGTATCCTTCCAACATCCTGAACTGTTAGTTGCTTGAACTCTTCTTCAGTGAACTTGAATCCAGCCTAATGTAGCCTCTTACTCTCATGGCTATATCCTAGACTGTCATTAGTCTTAATTTTATAATCTTAATTTCTTTTTTTTTCTTTTCAAATTTTTATTTAAATTCTAATTAGTTAACATTTACTGTAATAGTGTTTTCAGGAATAGAATTTAATGATTCATCAGTTACATATAACACCCAGGGTTCATCACAAGTGTCCTCCTTAATGCCCATTACCAATTTAACCCATCCCTACCTCTTCCCTCCATTAACCTTCAGTGTGTTCTCTATCAAGAATTTATTTCTTAAATTCCACATATGGGTGAAATCACGCGGTACTTTTCTTTCTCTGACTGACTTATTTCACTAAGCATAGTATCTCTAGCTGCATCCACATCATTGCAAATACCAAGATTTCTTTCTTTTTGATGGCTGAGTAATATTCTATTGTATATAGCTGTACCATCTCTTCTTTATCCATTTATCAGTCAGCGGACATTTGGGCTCTTTCCATAGTTTGGCTGTTGTTGCTAATGTTGCTATAAATATGGGGGTGTGTGTGCCCCTTTAAATCTGTATTTTTGTATCCTTTGGGTAAATACCTAGTATTGCAATTGCTGAGTCATAGAGTAGTTCTAGTTTTAACTTTTGGAGTAACCTCAATACTGTTTTCCAGAGTTTGCTGCACCAGTTTGCATTCCCACCAACAGTGAAAGAGGGTTCCTCTTTCTCCATACCCTTGCCAAAATCTGTTGTTGCCTGTATTATTAATTTTAGTCATTCTGACAGGTGTGAGGTAATATCACATTGTGGTTTTGATTTGCATTTCCTGATGATGCGTGATGTTGAACATCTTTTCGTGTATCTTTTAGGCATCTGTATGTCTTCTTTGGAAAAATGTCTATTCATGTCTTCTGCCCGTTTCTTAGACTGAATTATTTGTTCCTTGAATGTTGAGTTTGGTAAGTTTATAGATTTTTAGATACTAATCCTTTATCAGCTATTTGCAAATACCTTCTCCCATTCTGTAGGCTGCCTTTTATTTTTCTTGATTGTTTCCTTTGTTGTGCAGAAATTTATCTTGACAAAGTTCTAATAGTTCTTTTTTGTTTTTGTTTCCCTTGTTCCAGTGATGTGTCTAGTAAGAAGTTGCTTAGGTTAAGATCAGAGAGGTAGCTCCCTGTGTTCTCCTCTAGGATTTTGATGGTTAGATCTTTTACCCATTCTGACTTTATTCTTGTGTATGGTGTAAGAAAGTGGTCCAGTTTCATTCTCTTGTATGGTGCTGTCCAATTTTTCCAATACCATTTGTTGAAGAGACTGTCTTTTTTCCATTAGATATTTTTTACCGCTTTGTTGAAGATTAGTTGACCATTCGGTTGGGGTTCATTTCTGGGTTTTCTATTCTGTTCTATTGATCTATGTGTCTGTTTTGCACTGGTACCATACTGTCTTGATGACTGTAACTTTGTAATAGAGCTTGAAGTCCAGAATTGTGATACTTCCAGCTTTTCTTTTTCAGGATTACTTTGGCTATTTTGGGTCTTTTGTGGTTCTATAGAAATTTAGGGTTGTTTGTTCTAGCTCTGTGAAAAATGCTGATGGTATTTTCATAAGGATTGCATTAAATGTATAAATTGCTTTGGACAATATAGACATTTTAAGAATAGTTGTTATTCCAATCCATGAACATGGAATATTTTCCCATTTCTTTGTGTCCGCTTCAATTTATTTCATCAGTTTTCTATAGTTTTTAGAGTATAGATCTTTTGCCTCTTTGGTTAGGTTTATTCTGAGATATATTACGTTTTTGGTGCCACTGTAAATGGGATCGATTCCTTGATTTCTTTTTCTGCTGCTTCCTTATTGGTGTATAGAAATGCAACAGATTTCTGTACTTTGATTTTATATCCTGTGACTTCGCTGAATTCATATATTAGTTCTAGTAATTTTTTGGTGGAGCCTTTTCGGTTTTCTACATAGAATATCATGTCATCTGCAAATAGTGAAAGTTTGACTTCTTCCTTGCAAATTTGGATGCCTTTTATTTCTTTGTGTTTTCTTATTGTTGAGGCTGACACTTCCGGTACTATATTAAATAGTACTGGTGAGAGTGGATATCCCTATCTTTTTCCTGAATGAAGAGGAAAAGCTTTCAGGTTTTCCCCATTGAGGATGATATTAACTCTGGGTCTCTTGTGTATGGTCTTTATGATATTGAGATATGTTCCATGTATACCTACTTTGTTGAGGGTTTTTATCAAGAATGCATGCTATATGTTGTCAGATGCTTTTTCTGCATCTATCGAGAGGGTCATAGTTCTTATCTTTTATTTTATTAATGTGGTGTATCATGTTGCATAATCTTAATTTTTTTATATCCTGCTCCTTAACCAATGCCTCCTCTCAACTCCCTTCCAGTCATCCTTTTACCTCCACTGAGACTTTCAGTTCATTGATCCATCACCTTGTGACAACTTTATTATGCTTCTTAGTCAGCCTCATTCATGCACAATCATAATCATTTCCCTGACATTCACTCTTGACTCTCTTGCCCCACCTCTCCTTTCATTGCACTCATGAAACTACAGCTGGGTTAAGTTCTTCCTTTTCTAGGTTGTCAATCATGCAGCTGAGTATTGCTGGAGAAAAACTTGGAACCATGCTGACTGGTCTCACTTAAATTCAGGATATAAACATCAAATGGGCCCTTACTGATGCCAGGCAATCATAGTGGCCCATTCAGTCTCCCATTGTCCTTTACTTAACATTTCTCCTCTACCCTCAAACCCATAATCCTTTCTTCCTTATTATTACTCTTAACTTCCTCACCAAAAAAACTGAACCAATAAAAAGAGAACTTCCCTGGAATATACATCACCATATCTACCAGTATTTAAACATTGATACTTGGTTTCCCTGCTTGTTGGTATGAATTAGTTATCCATGGTCTATCTAAGTCCATCCTCCTGTGCACTTGATCCCTTTCCTTCTTGCTACACAGACATTCATTTAGCAGTTCTTCTGTTGTCTACATATATTCTTTTCTCTTTACTAGATCTTTCCTATCAAATGAAAACATACTGTAATTTTCCCTATCTGTAATAAAGTCTTCTGTTGGTCTAATACCCCTTTTCTTTAATCCCCATTAGTGAAAAACATCTGGGAAGAGTTGTCTGTATTGGTTTTCTACAATTTCTCTTCTCTCATTTTCTCTTCAACTCATTCCAATCATGATGATTCCTCAGTGCTCCAAAGAATTGACCCCTGTCAAGGTAAGCAATGGTATCCACATTACTACTTACTACATCTTGTAGCCAGGGCCCAGCCCCCATCTTGTTTTATCTATCAGCACATTTTTTTGTACAGTATGATGATTCATATCTATCAGCCTATTTGACATAGTTGATCACACCATTTTCCTTGGTTCAATATCTGGTTTCCATTACACCACCCTCTCTGGTTTTCCTTGTGCCTCACTATTAACACTTTCTCAGTCTCCTACTCTTCTTTTCTCTGAGCTTGTTATGTTAGAGTGCTCTAGGATTGAGTGTTTTTCTTTTTTTTTTTTAAGATTTTTTTCTTTAACAGAGAGTGAGATCACAAGTAGGCAGAGAAGGAGGCAAAGAAAGCAGAGGAAACAGGCTCCCTGCTGAGCAGAGAGCCCAACTCGGGCCTCGATCCCAGGACCCTGAGATCATGACCTGAGCCGAAGGCAGAGGCTTTAACCACGCACCCAGGATTCAGTGTTTTTCATTCCTTGATCTTCTTTTTTCTATCTGTACTAACTCAATGTTATCATCTAGTGTCAAGGCCATTGTTCCTGAGTTCATAATTTTCTTCTGAACTCCAGATTCATATAGACAACCTCCTACTAGACATCTTCATTAGGATGTCTATTAGACATCTAAAAATCATCATGTTAAGACTAAACTACTAATCCCTCATCCTTTACTCACAGCCTTTTCCATTTAGGGTGATGGCAATTCTGCTTTCAGGCTTAGATGCTCAGGCCAAAATTCTTGAAATTATCTTTGACTTTATTTTACCTACAATCCATCCATTAAGAAATCTTTTGGCTCTGTTTTCAAATATACCTAGTACCCAGAATCCTTATAATAGTCTCTGAGGCTCTAAGCACTCTGGGCTGTTACCACCCGGACCCACCCACTCTCCTACTTTCCCATTCCACTCCATGAAGAAAGCCATGCAGGCATTCTTGATGTCCTCCCAATGTATCAGGCATCTTTCCATCTAAGAGGCTTTTTTCAACTCTTCTTTTTCTCTAGAATTGTCTTCTATCAGATGTTCAGCTGGTTTCTTTAAGGTTTTTTTTGTTGTTGTTGTTTGTTTTTAAAGATTTATTTGAGAGAGAGAGAAAGAATGTGCAAGAACAGGGGCATGAGCAAGTCGGGGGTGGTGGTGAAGGGAGACGGGTAGCAGGAGAGGGAGAAGTAGACTCCCCGCTGAGCATAAAGCTCCTCACAGGGGCTCGATCCCAGGACCCCACTTTCCCTTGTTCCCATCGCCTGCTATATATAGCTCAGATATGAGAACTTCTCTCTTAAAGAGCCTCCTCCTTTTTAATCTCTATTTTCCAAGTCAAAGGTTTGCAAAATGTATCAAAGGGATATATTTACTCTGAAATAATATATTTTTTAAAAGAATTTTACTTATTTGACAGAGAGAGAGAGACAGTGAGAGAGGGAACACAAGCTGAGGGAGTGGGGGAGGGAGAAGCAGGTTTCCCGCTGAGCAGAGAGCCTGATGCAGGGCTCGATCCTAGGATCTGGGCATCATGACCTGAGCTGAAGGCAGACACTTAACGACTGAGCCACCCAGCACCCCTAATAATTTGTACATAGGCCTTTTATACTTTTCTGAGTTTGTTTAGTTGAAATGGGATATATAGTATGCAGTTGTAAAAAAGCTTTCTTGAAATGTAATAAATATATCAATGATGCCAATTCTTAGAGACTTGGCCACTACAGTAGACACAGGTTAAGAAGAGAGATGACTATACTTCCAATAATAATTACTTGAGACCTTTCCATATTTCAGCTACTGTGAACAGCTAAGATTTACAGAGTACCTAGTAAATGTCAGGCATTGCTGTAACTGCTTTACATAGAACATGTTTTTATGCTTCACAGGAATATTATGAAGTCACTACTAATACATCTTTCCCTAGTGTGTCATGGAGAAAAGTATGAAGGCAGGGAGTGGGTAAGTGTGGAAGAAGGACACATAAGCTTGGCATTTGACCTCCATGCTCCTAATTTGTCCATCCTACCCCAAGCTCTTACTAGAGAATCTGAAGGCATTAGGAATCAAGAGAGAAGTGAATAGGAGCTCACAGAAGTGGGCAGAACTGGAAGAAACAGGAAACATTGAAGCAGAAAGCACAGAAAAATTCTGAGTGTTCCAGCAAGGTTTTAAGTTTAATGGCTGCCACTATCTTTTGTCTTGAATAAATATAAATATGTGCCATAAAGAAAGCTCTTGTAAGTGGAAATATCTCCTGGAATTCTGGGGCTAGGGATAACGTTTAGCACCCAGGAGCTGAATAAGAATTACAGTGTACAAAAATCTAGTCAGAGTCATGAAGGAACCAGGGATGCTGGAAGGAGGGGAAAAGGAGATTCAAGAGGGCTAGCAAACCAAGGTTTTGTGAGGAGCACAATTTGGCCACCCGAATCCACATTTTCTGGCAGACATGCTAAACCTAGCTGCCGTCAGACACTGAGCACAGGTGAGTAGTCTGGAAGAGAACAACCTCGATTTCATGCTCATTACAGGCTGTCCTCCAATGTGACGAGGATAAATGATGGAAATCAATGTTCTCGTTGACTCCCCTCTATGGAGCCTACCCACGTTGAGTTTTGTGTGAGGCTGCGAAGAGCTCCGCTGCTTTGTGGGACAGTGAAAAAATCTGATAGCATCTTTTGATATCTAAAGTTGTGAGAGCAATGTCTGAATGCATATTTTATCTTGACACTCTTCTGCCCTATGGCTGTACTTGATGGGAAGGGACTACTGCTCTAGTCATGATTAATCAGTAATTGACTCACTGTGTGATTGGAAATGTGGCACAAGTCCAAGAATGATCATGCCGCTTCAAAGCCTTTGTTTATGAAGTGTTTTATCATAATTTGAAAAATCTACTTTTTTTTTACGTAAACCTAGGAGTGGATTATTGTCACTGCTGTTCTCACAGTGAGAATGTGGAGCTTGGGTAATTCCTACAAGGTCACAAGAGAAGTTATTGGCTTAGGACCAGACGTCACAGTCCTTGTTTCACCAGATTATTGCCCTTTGAGTCACATAATTATAGTGACAAATAGAATGACTGGGGATAATGTGTTAAGAAGTGAGGCAGGCATAGAAGTCTGTTGATGCAAAAAGCTAAAAGGCAAAAGGGGCCATTATTCAGGCAACAAATATAGATTGTGCCATGCTTTTAAGCCGCTAAGGAAGGACAAGTAAAGAGCTATTTGCTTTCTTCATTGTTGTTATTTGTGCTGTCTCTATGGCCTGAACACTGACCTTGCTTTTAGGTGTGTCACATGACTCCACAGCAGCTCTTACCATTGGTAGAAACGACCTAGGTGGGGCTTGGTGTTCCTGTGGGGTTCCATATTTTCATGTTTCCTACTCAAGAGGGCAAATGGTGAGTGGATAATTAACCGACAAAATAAGATCAAAACACAGTCGAGGTTTTAACAATGTCATTCTGCCTTCCTTTTTAGAATCTTAGGAGATATACTGCTCTCTTGAAAGAGGACATTGAAGGTGAGAACAAGAGACTAGTTTATTATTTTACTTGATCTCCCAATGTGATGATTAACAAAGGGAGGTCTTTCTAGATTACGTTTATGAAACCTAGACAAAGCCTGAGATCCCAGGAGTCAGAAGAAAAGTTCAGGCTTGACAATTCAGAGAAGGGAATTATTTTTCTTGAATTTGACACTGACGATTTAAAAGGCAGTTCCTCAGGGCGCCTGGGTGGCTCAGTTGGTTAAGCGACTGCCTTCGGCTCAGGTCATGATCCCGGAGACCCGGGATCGAGTCCCACATCAGGCTCCCTGCCCGGCGGGGAGTCTGCTTCTCCCTCTCTCACTCCCCCTGCTTGTGTTCCCTCTCTCACTGTGTTTCTGTCAAGTAAATAAAATCTTTAAAAAAAAAAAAAAAGGCAGTTCCTCACTGTCCCATTATTATTTTTTAAAGATTTTATTTATCTATTTGATAGAGAGAGACACAGTGAGAGAGGGAACACAGGCAGGGGAAGTGAGAGGGGAAAAGCAGGCTTCCCACTGAGAAGGACCTGTGGGTCTTGATCCCGGAACCCTAGGATCATGAGCCGAGCCGAAGGCAGACGCTTAATGACTGAGCCATGTAGGCGCTCCTCACTGCCCCATTTGAATCGCCATCCTGTCCAGGAGAGACAGGCATGAATAAAGGCAAGTGTAGTGGTGAGTGCTCTGTGACAGAACAGACCAAAGGGATGTCCTCTGAGTCCTGGCACGAACAGAGTTTGTGGACAGACGTGGGCACGACGAACCTGTAGCAGAGGAACAGCCCATTTAATACACGTATGGGAGAACAGGGAGATGGGTCTCACCTCTGCATGTCAACAGTAAGAACAATTATAAGTAAGAGAAAGGGTGAATGCAGTGTTAGTGTGGAAAAAACCTTAGGAACCCTATGTCAAGTCAAGATGGTGCAAGGGAAAGTAGTTCGGCCTGCCCTCCTCCACTTGGGTAGAAAATCCTGTCGGAGACTGCTCAAGTATAGCCCTGGAGCATTGTGGAATTGTTCCTGCACATCAGCAAGTGAGTATTTGGGGGAAGGGAGAGAAAGTTGGCCTGGTTAGGCCACCTCCTTTGTTCTCTTACAGTGCCCTGTATCACCCACACAGCTGGGCTTACAATATTATAGTTGTCTGTGTTCTATCTCTGTGCTCCCACAGATGTAGGCTCTGTGAGGGGAGGAGGGATCTTGTCTGCTTTTTCTGTGTGGTGTCTCCAGGGCCTGACACATTGTGCTTGGCCCTTCGTAGATTAAGTGGATGCTGGTCATCCAATGGAATGAGTGTTGGATCAAGAAAAGGGCTTATACAAATGCGAGAAAGAATCAATTTTTGTTTCCCAAATCTAATCATACTGGTACTCCTTGGAGAGACACAGTGTGGAATTAAGACCCAGACTGCCTAGGTTCCAAATCTAGTTTTGTCGTCTCCAGGACATGTCATCACATGATGTTCCCTAACGTTGTCTGTGAATGGAGACCGTTGCACCCACTTACATCACTGGATCTGGCTGGGATGTAAGTTTGGCGGTATGCATAGAAAACCCTGATAGGAGTTCAGCTGATCCATGACAACATGGGAGTGGGGTTGGTGCCCCTAACCCCCCTCCCCCGCCCTGTGCATTGTACAAGGGTCAGCTTCAATTCCAATAGGATAAGGGTTTATCTTTCACTGCCTAATGAGAAGCTACTTAAAAGAGATGTAGTTCAGAGCTGTGTGGCAGGTCTATGAAATCATGACCCTCATTCTTCCTACTCTTTCTTTTAGTCAACCTTGGAGTATGCCTTTTACTGTGGTCACCTGGTAGGTGTTGGACTTCCAGCTACTGCACCTGCTGTCCAGAAGGAGATGAATACAAGCAAACTTTCCATGAGAATGATTTGCTTTCCTTTCAGGAGGTTTCTCAGTCTGCCAAAACTTTCCATGTATATCTCATTGGCCAGAACAGTGTCATATGAACCCTTCCTCTGAATAGGAGTTTGGGATTTCTTTCTTTCAGCTGGGCATATTGCTATCACCAAAATAAAGAAGATTAGGCCGGTAAGAAAAAGTGGGGATTGGATATTGGATAGGCAACTAACTGTTGGCATGCGGAAAGGCACGCATGACATGTACTCAGGAAATGTTGATGTAGCCATGCTTACATTAGGCTTTCAACTGTAATTAAAAATCTATATAAATATATAAAATGGTGGATATGGAGACTTGAACATTAGATTTAGAAGGTACACCTTTTGGGTGTCTTTCCAGCACATGGATAATGATTAATGTCAACAATTTACTGTGAATCTGGTTCTTCTTCCTCTCTTTTTTAAATGATTTTATGTATTAATTTGAGAGAGAGAGTGAGTGAGTGAGTGAGGAGAGAGAGAATCTGAAGCAGACTCCATACTGAGTACAGAGCCTGATGTAGGGCTTGATCCTACAACTGTGAGATCATGATCTGAGCCAAAACCAAAAGTTGGATGCATTTTTTAAAAAAGATTTTATTTATTTATTTGACATAGAGGGAGAATGAGTGAGAGAGAGCGTGTGAGAGTATGAGTGGTGGGAGGCACAGAGGGAGAAGCAGACTCCCAGCTGAGCCAGAGCCCGATGTGGGGCTTGGTCCCAGGACCCTGAGATAGTGACCT